>ML808806.1:206283-227358 GCA_009831015.1 Picea engelmannii
TCTCATTGACAGACAATCCTAATTATGTTTGTAAGCTGAAGAAGGCCTTATATGGACTAAAACAAGCACCACGAGCTTGGTATTATAGACTAGACAAATTTCTACAAGAAAAAGGGTTCAAGAAAGGTACTGTTGACAGTAATCTTTACATTAAGTCTGAAGGTGATGATTTACTAGTTGTTTTGGTATATGTAGATGATATTATTTTTGGCTGTACTAATGAGTCATCTGTGCAGTGGTTTGCTAATTCTATGCAGACAGAATTTGAAATTTCCATGATAGGAGAACTGTCATATTTTCTTGGCTTACAGGTAAAACAAAGCTCTGCAGGAATTTTCATTTCTCAAGAAAAATATTTGAAAGAAATGTTGAAGAAATTTCAGATGAAATATTCTTCTATAGTCAGCACACCTATGGTGGTTGGTTGCAAGTTGAGTAAAGATGATATCTCACTTGATGTTGATCAAAGAACATATCGCTCTATGATAGGTAAACTTCTGTACATCACAACATCCCGTCCTGATATAATGCAAGTTGTTGGAATGGTTAGTCGTTTTCAGTTTTCTCCTAAAGAAAGTCATTTGGTAGCTGTCAAGAGGATATTTAAATACTTGAAGGGAACAATGACTTATGGTTTGTGGTATCCTAGAAATCAGAATTTTCAGTTAACTGTTTATTCAGATGCAGACTGGGCAAACTGTGTTGATGAGAGAAAAAGCACCAGTGGAGGAGCATTTTTTCTGGGTGACTCATTAGTTGCATGGATTAGTAAAAAGCAAGGATCCATCTCATTATCCACTATAGATGCAGAATACATTGCTGCTGCTACTTGCTGCACACAAATCTTATGGATGATACAAACTCTTGTAGATCTGAAGGTAACTTACACTAATCCTATTCCAATTCATTGTGATAACACAAGTGCCATTAGTGTCTCCAAGAATCATGTTCTTCATTCCAAGACTAAGCATATTCCAATCAAGTATCATTTTCTCTGAGAACAATTTACAAACAGAATTGTTCAGCTGAATTATATACCTTCTACAGAACAAATTGTTGATATCTTTACTAAACCATTAGCAGTAACCCCTTTTGGATATCTTCGTAAAAAATTGGGGGTTATAATCTCTTGTGTCTAATATGTGCACCTGGTTAGGGGGAGTGCTTATTGAATATCTGGAGTATTCCCAAGATGCTTATAGTCGACAGGGATAGTATGTTTTGCAACAAGATCAAGGGAAGAATGGTTCTTCTTTGACATTGATGTCAAAGGGGGAGAAAAGAGCAGGAGAGAAGATCTGAATACATGTGGGAGAAGATATGAATACATGTGGGTGCTTGTGTTGCCATCAATGCCAAAGGGGGAGATTGTTGGCAAATTCAGTTAATGGACAGTGACTGGAAAATTCAGTTAACAGAAAACAATTGGAAAATTCAGTCAACAGACAGTGAATGATTTTCATTGATGGCAACAGTGAAGATGACAGGAAAATAGAAGACAAGTTCAGAGAGGTGAACGATAGAAAGCAGTAAATTATCGAAGGCAGCGAATGATCTAAGGCAACGAATGAGTGAAAGTTTGAAAAGAATCTCTTGAGAAGAAGAATCTTTGATCGTTGAAGAGGGAGACAGATCTCAGCCGTCAGATCCGAGTGCAGGGTCTGACCACCGTTGGATCAAGGAGAATATGCACGGTCTTTAAAGTGCAAGGAGAAGTGGGCACAATCACAGTATGAAAAATCGCGATGAAATCTGAGCCGTCAGATCAAGCTTTGAGATGGACCATGAATTCTAGTCAGTATTGGGGATCGAGCCTTTGAAGTGACAAGAACACTTGACATCAAGAACCCCGATTTCACGATATGCTATATCGTGATTCAATCGTAGCCATTGAATCGAGAATGAGATCTGGACCGTTGATCCTTTGCATGGAGTATCGGGAATCGAGACTTTGAAATGACAAAGTCACTTGACCTCAAGAACCCCGATTTTGCGATATGCGATGTCACGATGCAATCGCATCCATTGAATCAAGAATGAAGCTAGACCATTGATTATGGCTCATGTCGGAGTTTCGTGAATCAAAATATGGAGAGACATAAGGCTATGGTCATAGCCCTTGGTCACATCACCGAGAGATGGAAAGATGTTAGAGGACAAGGAGGAGTCAAGCCTTGTCGCATGGTCAGGTAGAGAACGACCCAGAAGGTGACACGACAGGAGTGGGGCCCTTCGTCAATACTCCACCATTCTAGACCCCCCCCCCATATTAAATAAAGAAAGGCAAGGGGGTCCAGAATCGCTTGAGCGTCGTTGATCTAAGTACTTTAATCCTGACCACTTGAGAGATGCGCGCCCAATTTCGGACCCCTCCCTCCGCTTAAATATATAATGGCAAGGGGGCCCCGGAATCGAATTTCGACTGTAGATATAAGAGCAAAGATACTGACTGTCTAGATTTCCTTGCTGCATATCCAACGATGTAGATGAATTTAAAGGATATCGGAGGGTTACTGTTCTTTCTTATAGATTAACTACTGAGTTTGGAATCTGTTAGCAAAATAGACTCATGATTGAAAATCAGTTAGCATTTCAGTTGGCGATTCAGTTGCTTAGATAGTTGTCATCTTTTTGTCTAAGGAGTTGGGAAGTTGAACCGTCATGTTCGAGTGTATAAAAGAAGATGAACTAGACTGCGTTGAGGGTTGTTCTGTATGTGAAAAAGAATGAAACTGTAAGGAAAGTAGAGGAGAGGATGCGTAGGAGGAGATTGAGTATAAGAGAAGAATGATAGAAAGAGAAAAAGTAGAGCTGAATGAGAGAACGAGTTAATGCAGAGGATACCTACTGAACAAACAAAGGAAGAGAAGAGCAGCATAACAGTGTGTAGAAGACCAGATTTACAGAACAAAGAAAGATTGGTAAGAACAGACTTATCTGTAAAGTTGAATGTTTATTTGATCATTTATATTTTAGGGAGGTTGGCAGGTGCTCGGGAGGACTGTTGTCCTTATAGGTTCAAGTGGGAGCTTGAACAACAGGAAGTTGTAGCTTCCATCTGGTTGCAGCCAGAGAAACTAGGGTGGCAGGGTGGTGCTAGGGAGAACAAGTGTTCTCTATTATGCAGGTTGGAGCCTGTGTAACTAGAAGTTGGTGCTTCCATATAGTTGGCGCTGGAACATTCAGGAAGTTGGTGCTTCCATCCAGTTGGTGTTGGAATATTCAGGGAGTTGGTGCTTCCTTCTAGTGGGCACTAGAGAAACCAGAGAGTTGGTTCTCTCAAACAAGTTGCAACTTGTAAAATAGAGGTAGCAGTATCACTTTGAGTTGGTGCTCAATTGTAAATGATGTACAAAACTGAAAAAGACTGCCTATCATTTCGAAGAAGAAGATGTTTTCTCCCTTTATGGGTTTCCTCGTGAAAATTTGTCTCTGTTTGTACTTTATGTGTGACTGATGGTCTTTACTTTTACTGTGCATATGTTGTATATTGTTGATGATCACTTGAAGGAAGATAAATAATATTTAAAAGGTATAAAATTGTTTAAGCTCATAAACAACTGATTCACCCCCCCCCCTCTCAGTTGTTTTAGTATTTCCAATAACAAAGGATTCAAAAAAGGTATTGTTGACAGTAATATATAGATTAAGTCTCAAGGTGATGATTTATTAGTTGTTTTGGTTTATGTAGATGACATTATTTTTGGATATACTAATGACCCTTGTGTTCAGTGGTTTTCTAATTCTATGCAAATTGAGTTTGAGATGTCCATGATAGGAGAACTGTCATATTTTCTTGGTTTTCAAATCAATCAGAGTTCTGTAGGGTTATTTATCTCTCAAGAAAGGTATTTGAAAGAGATGTTGATGAAGTTTCATATGGAATATTCCTCTCCTATTAGTACACCTATGGTGGTTGGTTGCAAGCTTAGTAAAGATGGTATTTCATCTGATGTTGATCAAAGAACATATCGATCAATGATAGGCAATCTTATGTACATCACAAGATCTTTTCCTGATATAATGCAATATGTTGGAATGGTAGGTCATTATTAGTCTTCTCCTAAACAAATTCATTTAGCAGTTGTCAAGAGGATATTCAAATATTTAAAGGGTACAATGACTTATGGTATTTGGTATCCTAGAAATCAGAATTTTCAATTAATTGAATATTTAGATGTTGATTGGGGAAATTGTTTGGATGAGAGAAAGAGCACCAAACTAGGTGCACTATTCTTAGGTGATTCGTTAGTAGCATGGCTTATTAAGAAGCATGGATTTATTTATTTATCAGCTAGAGAGGACGTGTACATTGTTGCTACTACTTGTTGCACTCAGATATTATGGATGATACAAACTCTTGTAGATTTGAAGGTAACTTATATTGATCCCATTCTAATTCACCGTGATAACAGAAGTACCATTAGTGCCTCCAAGAATTATTTTCTCCATTCAAAGACCAAGCATATACCAATAAAATATCATTTTCTCAAAGAGAAGGTTACAAACAGAGTTGTTCATCTGAATTATATTCCTTCTAGAGAGTAGATTGTTGATATCTTTACTAAACCATTAGAAAAGACACCATTTGAATATCTTCATCAGAAGTTGGGGGTCATATCTTCTTTCATCTAATGTGTTCACCTTGTCAGGGAGAGTACTTATTGATTATATGTTGGATTTTTGGTGAATATTGTTTTGGTTTTTCCATTCATATTTGAAGGGGGACTGTGTTTCCTTTCTCATCGATTTCAAAGGGGGAGAAACATATTGTTCTGAAAATGTCGAATTGCCAAAATGAAAAAAGTTTCCATCAATGTCAAAGTGGAATATTGTTGGTGAGTTATTTTCTTTGTGTGCTGTCAGTGTTGTCATTGATGTCAACTGATAATGGTGAGAAGGAAAGAAGGAATCACGAGACAAAGGTTTGAAAGAAAATACATCAGGAACCATTGATTATCGTGGATGATAGATCTATGGTGCACATTCATATCCGTGCATGGAAAAAAATGAAAGTTAGGAAAAGAGTGCAGGGGTCATGTCCAATGTACCGAAACGTGAACTCCCAATTAGATCTGGACAATTGGATCAAGGAAGAAGTCTCAATGAGATATGGACCATTATATCGAGGAATGTCATGGTCCCTCGATCAAACAAGAGTACGAACTTGAAGTCGCGAAGTGTTGATTCATGAAGAAGAGATATCGACCATTGCATCGAGGAAGGTCATGGATCATTGATTTGGCAGGATGAAGTTCAAAGTTTAGGAGCTCAGACATCGAAGAAAGGAGGAGAGATAACTCGCGATCTGGTGAAATGCGAAGTCCTGAAGTTCTTGGCCCCAATTCATAAGCAAGGTCACATTAGTGGAGAATAAGGGAAAGAGCTAGCATTGCAAGGCTCTACTTCGAAGATCGGGAGTTGGTAGAGTCGGGATAACTCACAGTA
The DNA here is from genome assembly GCA_009831015.1 of Picea engelmannii. Classification (NCBI taxonomy): domain Eukaryota; kingdom Viridiplantae; phylum Streptophyta; class Pinopsida; order Pinales; family Pinaceae; genus Picea; species Picea engelmannii. The sequence continues at coordinate 211,732 of ML808806.1, forward strand.
GAATATCCAAAGAGTGAAGTTTTGAAGAACCTTTTTTATTGGCGAGTTGTCACAACCAGTGGTCATGTGGAGAGGAACATTGCGCACAATGCTTATTTTCATGGGTAATGTTCTCAAGGACCAGTGGATCAAAAATCCTATGCATGTGTAATGTAACGACACAGATTAAATAGAAAATCTGATCGAAGGGTTGTTGTTTCACTTCGTGATTTCTTGATCAGTTACAATTCAGTTATACAAACTAAATCATTGTTCTTGGGCGTTTGAGATTCATAGTGTAACATATTATGAGAAAAATCATAAAAGAAAAATGTCGTGATAGAATGATGTTGGTTGTTTTCTCTGAAAAATGAGTTTAACCATATGCAATGAAAATTACAGTATGAAAAGAGTGAGAAAAAATTCATAGATGAAGAAAAAAAGTGGGAAAGAGAAGAAATGGTGAAAAGAGTTGAATGTACATGAACCTAAGAGAATGAGAAGAATAGAGAAAGAGAATATGGAAAGAGATAGAAAGTGAAGCTAAGCATGGATAGATAGAAGCAAATAAGTATTACAGAATAGAAAAGAGACAACAAGTGGAGCCAAGCATGAACAAAATGAAGCATAGAAGAATTACAGAAAAGAGAATAATTGTTAAGCATTGACATATCTCTAATGGAAATATTCTTTTCTTCCATCTAGTTGTGGCTAGAAAAGAGGGAGGCAGGGTGTGATAGGGAGAAAAAAGAGTTTTATGTGTGCAAGTTGGTGCTTGCATAAGTGGAAGTAGGTGTTTCCATCCAGTTGGTGTTGGAGATCATAAGGAGCAAAAATACTTCTTTCTAGTGCATGCTAGAGAATCTTGAGGGTTGTTTCTCTCTACAAGTTGCAACTTGTTAAAGAAGAGGTTGTAGCCTCATTTTGATTTGGTGCTCAAATATAGATGATGTATAGAACATAAAAGACTTCCTATCTTTCTAAGAAGAAGAGGTTTTCTTCCTTTATGGGTTTCCTCATGAATATATGTCTCTATGTATATCATATGTGTGATTGATGTTTATTATTTATGTTGTTAATGTCTTGCATAATCTTGATTATCACTTGGAGAAGATTGATAATATTTTAATAGGCATAAAAAAATTTAAGCACAGTAAAAACTGATTCACCCCACCCCCCCTCTCAATTGTCTTAGAAATTTCAACAGAATATCCTTCATTTGAAAATGTTTCTATAAGATAATTAGTTAATGCTTATGGTTCTTGATAAGTCTTAACCATCTCTCCTTTCAAATCCTTTTACTCATATGTTATCTTTCTAACCACAACATTGTATATCAATATACTACTTGGAGTCTATCCATCCTTTGCATTGAGAAGAATAGAATTATAAGAATAATCTTTTGTCCAAGTTACAAGATGTATACTCTGCAAATCACATTTAAATGATTCTCTATTGGAGCTCTGAATATTAGGCCCATGTCGGTAATATAAAAAAGTGAAAACTAAATTAACTTGTGAATTAATAAAATTGTTTTCTAATATTAATTGCTAACATACGCTTTCAATATCTTACCAAATAAACTACATCATTGTATTTTCTTTCCCCTTGAATCTTGATTGTACAAATCCTTATTGTACACCTGAATGAAATACTATAAATACCCAAAATGGTGATGCTGTAAATTCCGTAAATCCCATAACCACTTTATTGAAATATTGGTAAGTATAAGGCTCAATATCATATCCAATGTTTTGGATATTATAACTATGAGGGATATCCACAATAACTAGGGATCATTCTTTTTTAGGAACAATATTTGCAAGTTGTTCACAATCACCTAATATCACTTTATATTGAATAGTTTCAAGATCATTCCAAATGTAGTGATCAAGGGTGTCATCAAGTTGAACATTTTGAACACATCTCCGTCTTTCTCTTTTAAACTTGGATTTTCAAATAAAACGTTTGAGAGTTTCAAGTACTCCATCTACATTCTTCTTTGGCATATTTAATGAAACAAAAATTAATATAGTTATATATCTATAAATATTAAAATTTAAATAAATTAACTTAGAGATGAATAATATGAATGTAATAAATCAACATACCTTTCTGAATGAAACAAAAGATTGTTTCAATACTGTTCTAGATCTTGAATCTGGATAATTGAGTTTAACATAATCCCAACTTTCTTCATACAACATATTCACCATTTCATCTTGTATTCTCATATACGCCTTATGACTAAATAAAAAAATAAAATGTTATAATGATATCTATAACAAAATAGTTAGAACATTGATATGTTAAACTGAAAAAATTAATTTTCTTGTCCTAACATAAATAAAAATAACTCAACAAACTTACTTTTTAAATTCATCACACATTTATTCAATTGACAATTCTCCCGACCTAACACGTGATAATATAGTTATGATAAGTTTATCATCCTTCACTCCTTGTATTGATATGCAGGGTGTTATATTCATATCATCTGGAAGTTTTTTTATGTCATGACATTTACTTGTGCCACATATCAATAGTTTACCTTTCTTAACTCTCTTATTTTTGATACTAATATTTTCCCATGGGGTGAATATCTCGTCTATCAAATCCCATACCTGTCTAGTTCTAAATACCAATTGAAAATAACTATCCATAGCTCTAAATATATCACTTCCTTTGCGATTCTTTTCTTTTTTATTTTCATCATCAAGTGGGAATCCTATTTCCATACAACATTGCTTCCGCAACTTGACATCAACATTTTATCTCTCCCCACGACATATTTAAGAAAAATCATTATGGATAAATCTCACACTTTGAATGGTAGTCATGGAAATTATCTACTCACTTTTTGTGTTATTATCCCATGCCAATAACTCTATTTATGAATTTGTTAAACTCACATGAATTATGCATTTGACTGTCTGAAAAATAGGGTTTTTGAGATATTATTGCATCAATTCTCTTCTAGCCTCTACAAAATGATTTCATCCAATCACATAATATTTGTATTAAAAACATTTTGATCTATCAAGTTCTTACCTTGTAGGAAATTCCATTGGGTCAACAAGAACTAGGTAGTCAACCACATGTGCATATGGATTGCACCTAATCAATTCTTTCAAATCGTGAATATGCAAGTGATACGGTTTTATAATTTGATATTTTGCTTTCTCTTATCTRGGTTTATAAAGTTGTTTCACATCCAAATGAAATGTGTGGCCATAATCAACTAAGTTTTCTATCCTCTTTCTATTTCAAATGGAATTTTGTGTTTTTTTCATAATACCATCCTCTAGATCATCACCTGGTGTTATTATTTATCTCCTACCTTTAGGAATTTCAGTATAATACTCTGAGATAATGATGGATTCTTGAACATCATCAACATTTGTTTTCTTCCTCTTATGATTTAAATTTGTTTGATCTAAATCAATGATTTATTCAAAATCAATATGAATGGACTCATCATTAACCATCTCTCTTTTTCATTTATCTTGTTTATTCATTTTATGAGAACGAGTGATAACCTCATTGGGAATAATATCAACAAAATATTCATTTGGAGTTTCCTAATTTTCAAATGTAACCCTTTTAGGATTTATAGAATGAGGATTTCTCTTTATTCTTTCATGTTCTTCTCTGTCTACTATTGCAGGTTCAAACTCTGTTACATTGTATTTCATTTTCCTTGCTTGTGTATTTTCAATATGAAAAGAATTGATGGCATCCATGATATTATTCTTTGTAGAATAAATCCCCACTAACATATGTGTGTTGATATTATGGTAGCTTCGAGAGGTATTAACCTCTGTGTATAACCTTTGATGAGACTAGAATATTTTGGGAAGTAAGAGAAACCCTAAACGAATGTGTAGAAACCCTAGAAGACATGTTGCCTTAATAAAAGAAATAATATTTAAGTGTTAACCTCTAAAATAAGAAGTCATCCTGGACATGTGACAAAGAGAACTTTAAATAAGAGGGAGATTGAGCTCATTTTTTCATTCCCACTCTCAGAACTCACACAGACTAGTGGTGCAAAAGTTTTGGAGAGGGAGTACAATTGCAACTACTACAACTAGGATTTTGGCTTTTGGTTATGGTTGGACTAACTACTTGGTTATGGTTTGGAACTTTTTCCTTGGTTATGGTTTGGATTCTTTGATTGGTACTCTAGACTTGGAGAGATAAATTATATGTTGGTTGGCTATTGGTTTTAAGGTCTGCTTTCGGAATTATTTTGTCCGTCAAGGTTAAAGGTGCTCAGGAGTGGCTTCATGACTATGGTTGGGTGAAAATATTGCTATATTGTCTATGGAAAAATGAGCACATATCTTTTATTTTAACAGGTTATGGTCCCACACTATCTTCAGATAGTCTAACCACTGGAAGATAGATTGGGAAGTTATTTTTTAAGCTCGTTGTAGCACCAGTTATAACTACAACTAGTTTTTCTGATTATGCAATTGAAGCAAACCCTAACCCTTGTGTTTGGGCACTTGTTGTAAATAATTTTACCTAATTCCTTGGAATCCTAGTGTTCCCTAGAATAACACACCTCTTGGTACCATCATCTAGAAAAAATGTCAAGTTTGAATTTTTGGTCAAAGTCAAAGTCAAAGGATGACTAGTCAAAGTCAAAGTCAAATTGATTTTGTGGTCAAAGATTGAAATTTTAGAGTTTCTATCTTGTTCTAATAATTGAATCTTTTCATTCAATTTCTAATCTCTTCTTATCTGGATGGTATATAGTTTCAGATTGGAAGACAAGCTGGATGATGCTACAAGACTCCAAAGGTATGCACTTGTATATGTTATCCAAGTTATATCATCTAGAAAAACATGAGTGTGTTTGCAGGGAAAGTAGTACAAAATTTTTCCAAATTGTAATATTGGATTTAGTGCATTCAGAGGAACAAGCACACCCTCCATAATAGTTGAAGCTTCAAGTTCCAGGTTTGATTAAATTGTTAACATTCAAATTTTTATATATCAAAGGTGATAGTTTCTACTTTACAAGTTGTGAAATAAGTCTTTGAAAGGTTCTATTTCTTTCTAGGTTCAATGAAGACTTGACTGTATTGATATATATGCTTATTATACTTGTTTTCAATATGAACTAACATTTCCTCTAGAGATATACTTATTGTTTTCTCTTGTTCTTATTGTTTTGGGTAGGTGCACTTGTGAAATATGTTGATGAACAATATTTTTAGAAGTTTCCATAGAAGAAGTTTTAAAGATGACACAATGCTTGCAACAACTTCTAGATGGAAAACAGTTAGAACAGATAGAAACAAACTTAAAGATACTCAAAGGAGTCAGACTCAAAGGAAGTCAGTAATCAAAAGGAAACCATAACAAGATTGTGACACTTTGTAGAAAGAAAAGAGAGATGCAAAAGATGTAATCATGGACTCCCTTAGATGGAGAGAGTTGATCAAAAAATTCCAAAAGAAGAACATGCATATTTCTCATTCATGCATGAAGTTTGTATTATAAGGGATCTAATACCCAATGATATGATCCATCAAAGACGAATCCATGAATACTATGAAGTATTTATAGATGTTCTTCATTGGAAGTAGAAACCATTCGAAAAGAAGCTTTGAGTATCCTTGGTTGTCCATGTACATTTCTATGATGAAAGGAAGAAGTTGGAATCTTCAGGAAGGAAGGGCATAGAATCTATACAAGACTCTATGAACCCTAAAGTTAAAGAACATGAAGATTCAAAGAAAGAAAGAAAATCCAGAACAACTAATTGAACTAGTTATTATACCAATAATAATAAGACTACCAACATGGTTTGAACCCACTAGAAGCAACCAAGCAGAAGTAAGCATGGTTTGAACCCACTAGATGAAGAACAATGTATGTGAGAAATTGTGAAAAAGACTTATAAATATAAGCATTGATAGGTACAAGGTGATACTTAGGGCTAGAGGGTTCTCCTAGAAGGAGGGGAAATACTATGATGACAACTTGTTCCAGTAACCCTATATACCTCTACCTGAGCCATTATATCTCTTACAGTATCCATGGGTTGGATGTTACAATAGATGGATGTAAATATTGTTATTCTCAACAGAGTAATTAAGGAAGAAGCATATGTAGAGAAACCTCAATGTTTTGAGGTATACCAAAAAGAGACCCATGTGTGAATATGGAAGAATATCTTGTAAGGATTCAAGCAACTTGGTGTAGAGCCTCTCATATAAAATAGAAGCGTGATGAAAACTTTCTATGATATAGGAAGTGTATTGAAATGGTTCTTCAAAAGTGTGGGATGATGGATTACAAATCCATGGAAAACTCATATGATGAAAGATTTGAAGAAGTTTAGAGACTCTGATCTAGTAGACCTGTCCCTTTATCGACAATCGAGTGGATCATTAATGTATTTGGATAATACTTAGCCGAATATTTTCTTTGTTGTGAAAATAGTTCCAGGTGGAACCTACCCATGAAGAATTGAATAATTTCAAATCATGCCTTGAAATTTCTTCATGGGATGTTTGAGTTATGTTATACAATTGCATCAATTTATCGATTCAGATTGGGTAGGGAGTGTAGATAACAAAAGAAGTGCTTATTGGATATGTTTTAGTTTGATCTTTTCCACGATAACATGGTATATCAGGAAACATAAGTACATTGCACTCAACACTGGAAAAGTAGAGTATATTGTAGCTTGTGATACTTGTACGAAAACAGTGTGGCTCTATAAGCTGGTTTTTGAACTATTTGATCAAGTGTTGGATTCAACCATGATATATTGTAATAATCAGATCTGTGTGAATATTTCAGAGAACCCAGTGGTCCATGACAGGTCAAATCACATTGATATCAAGTATTATTTTCTCCATGATAGAGTCTATAAGGGAGAAGTGGTTCTCCAGTATATCTCCATAGATGAGTAGATAAAAAAAAATTGGTAAAGCCTCTGTCCAAGATGAAAATTTTGTGTACTTAAGGGACAATATGGTACTCGTGGAGATGACTTGCTTATTGAAAAAGGAATATATTACTCCTAGGTTGGGACGGAGAACTGATAAGATATAAGGACAATCATTTCCAGTTCAAAAAAATTTCTAGGATGGGCAGTGACCTTCCATTCTGAAAAGTGACCCAAGATGTTTTATGGAGAGGAATTTTCCAGTTTAGAAAATGGTCAAGATCAAACATTCATTTTCATAATGAAAATGGTATGATAGATTGTTGATGTACAAGAGACAGTCATTCACCTTGTGGCCAGTGTGGGGGAATGGTCTAGGAAAATAATTCTTCTTGGAATTCACTCTGAGTAGTGGTCAAGAAGAATGGTTCGCCTCTCCAGGAAGTCATTCTTTCAAATTTCATAGTTGTGAGAAGTTTCAAATAATTTTCCTTTATAGGAGGTTGGTGAAACATAGTCATTTCCACTAGGAAATGGTTCAGACAGTCATTTCGTAGGGCAGACTCATTCTCTCCTTGTTGGAATGTGATTATTTATGAAAGAATTCCTTAATTAGGTGAATGGTCTAGGTTCAACAATCAAGGACAAGCATTCCCTAGGGTAGACTCATTCTGTGTAGGTTGCACTGTGATTAGTGCTTGATGAATTCCCCAATTAGGTGAATGGCCTACGCTTAAAACTCAGGGACAATTATTCTTCCATGCTTGAAAAGGATAGTCTAGATAGACCATAGATGACGTTTTACTTTTCGAGGGTATATTCTCTTCCCAGTCTCAAAGATGTGAGTGGAGGAATGGCCCAAATGACTCAATTTGTATCATGATATTGTTTATACAGGTTGATATCAAATAATATGATTGTTGTGGAGACTGTGTGTCTTTTCACAATAGTTGTATTCTATAGTGGCATATGTTCTCCACCAATAGTGACTGTGTGTCATTGTTTAGCAGTCGTGTGCTACTAGGAGTGGTTGTATACCATCGAGTAGTATTTTTGTAGTACTATGGATAGAGAAAATTGTGTTCTACTGGATGGCGTCGTAGAAGTTGCATGCTATTATTTGATTTCCATGGAGACTACCACTAGTGTAGGAGATGATTGACAATTAGAGGGATAATTGTGTGATGGTGGATAAACATTCTCATTGTGGAGAATGGTCCAAGTTGACATATTGATGACGTATCATGGACTTATATTTTCCTAAGGCACAAGTTGTGGCCCGATTAGGAAACTTGTTTAGGACCGATATTCTCCTAACGAACAATTATTGGCCTGATCATGTTTAATAGTATTCCCCCTAAGGACACGACATTTTGATTAGGGTGGTTGATACATGATCAATATTTTCTAAGGAATATGGGTCGAGATGGATATCTATGGTACATATGACCATATTATAAAATAGTCCAAGATTGACATTCCTATAGGAATGGTATCTATAGCCCATGGAGAGGCTTTTAACATATGTTGGGACAATCATTCTTCTAGGACATATGTCCAGGTTAGAAGAATGGTCCTTGTATCACTCTGTTAAGTGAGTGACTTATTCGACATCTACTAGATTACTCAGATGGAGTATGGATTCACGAGATGATGCAGTTGATGCTATCAAATGATATTTATAATGGTGATGTTTCTCTTTGGTTAATCTATGTGATCATGAGATAGAATGTGTGGCTATGATGATGCTACTGGTTGGATGGTTTTTCTCTTCTCAACACCATTTCCTTTAATACCTCCCTATCTAGGAGGGAGTGTTGATATTATGGTAGTTTTCAAAGATATTAACCTCTATGTGTAACCATTGATGAGAATAGAACATTCTGAGAAGAAAGAGAAACCCTAAATAGATGTGTAGAAACCCTAGAAAACATGTTGTCTCAATAAAATAATTAATATTTAAGTGTTTGTTGGGGCTCATAAATGTCCTATTTTCATGCACCTTTCCCTTCATCATTGTCTACATTTCATGGCCCCATTAACCTTTCACGATATCATTTCCATAAATATACTTGGGTTTCACCTTATTGTTCTCCACTTTATTCATTTTAATATTAAAAAGAAATTTGTGATTAAATGTTAGAAAATTTACATATTTTCATATATATCTCAAATATGTGTGAGCTTTGTAATGTGTAGGAATATGTGAAGGATTAATTCAAAACGAATTCTCGAATACTTCCTCCACAATTTCAAGATTTAAGAAGATAATTCAAGCCCATTCAAAGGAGAAGATTATGGAGATTTGGTTGGAATATATTATCCAAGATATATGAGAGATATGTGTGAGGATTTGAAGGGATTATATTTTATAATAATGGGAAAATAGTTGAGAGAATAGTGGATCTGTAATAATGACATGGTTATATTATCTTCAAGGCTCTCATGTATAAAAGAGAGCGCTCTCTCTTCATGAGAATTGAGTTATATTATGTAATTAGAATTAGAGTAGTCATTAGGATTCGAAAGAGAAAGGGATTCTTAGATTTGATTCATGGTTTTGGTTTTCATGCTTTCATTATTCTTTTATAAAGATTGATTTGATTATTATAATAGAAGATTCCTTCATTGGTGAGATCTCACATATGTTGTTGTCTCATTCAACTCTTCACATGTTGTACTTGATTTTCCTTCATGTAGTTCTCCATTTCTAGATTAATTCCATTTACGCAATTTCCCATTCTTAGAGTAATCTCATTTACACAACTAGATTAATTCAATTTCAGTCATGTGTTAGATTAATGATTCAATTTCAGTTGTAGCTTAAATATTACATTGGATTAGTCCCTCTTCAATATTTCATATACTTTGCATGTGCTTCGTCAGGTTACGAATCCCAGGTTGACAAATTGGATAGTTGGGAAAGTACTACAACTCAATTAGTAGAACATTAGTTCAGCCCAATATAATGACTGTCGTTCCCTTGTCATGATTGTTATTCCTTTTGCAAGTAATGTTGTTCATTTGAATGGAAAAAATTGTTGTTCCTTTTGTTACGGTTGTTGTCCCTTTGCAGGGGTTGCATCTGTGGAGGACGAGTATTGAAAACAGAAGGTAAGAACCTATGTAGGTAGCAAGTAAAACACTTGTGCCAATGCCTACCTTTGGATGATGCATAGACATTATATTTTAAGACATCTTTAGAGCCCAATGTTTTGGCACCGTTGCCAAGGAAGCATGATGGATGGAGGTATTCGTTTCTTTTTTAATTCATTAAAGTTTGATCTAAACGTGTTGGTAAGGGGTCATGGAAGCTTGTGACAGGAGACTCCTCATGTTCTCCCTACCAACTAGGTAAAAGTAGTTTCAATTTCTGCAAATTTCAATTTAGGCAAGAGTGTGTAATTTTTGCAAGTGTGATATAGACATGTTGGTAAGGGGACATAGAATCTCATGAGAGGAGATTCCTCATGTTCTCCCTAACAACTAGGTAGAAGTAATTTCATTTTTTGCAAATTTCAATTTCTGCAAGATTAGTTTCAATTTCTGCAAGTGTGATCTAGACATGTTGGTAAGGGGACATAGAAGCTCCTAAGAGGATACTCTTCATGTTCTCCCTACCAACTAGGTAGAAGCAATTTCAATTTCTACAAATTTCAATTACCACAATATTAGTTTAAATTTTTACAAGTGTGATCTACATGCATTGGTTCTAAGGGTCATAGAGCTACTTCAGTGTAGATTCCTCACTATCCCTACCAACTATCATAAACATTTTAATTTCCGCAACTGTGACGAGTAATTTTTTTATGTTTTAGCAAGAGTGTTTTTTTAAGTTTTTCATTTTGATTTGGGTGCCATAAGAATCATTTTTTTTAACATGATTTAACAATGAATTTAATCTTGGAACAACTCACTCAGATCCTAGCAAAAGTCGGGATCTCCTCTTCTCTATAAGAGGAGATCTTGACAGCAGTCGAAAACTTATTCACTCCTATTGAGGAAAATGAAGAATCAACATACGACGAACCTTTCATATTTAATGAAGAATCATTAGGCATGCAAGAGGTTGAGGAGGAAATCCAGGAGCTATAACATGATCTGAGTAAGACAAATGAAGCCTATGAAATCCTGATCGAATGTTGGTTTCAAGAAAGTACTAGGTTAGATTCATTTAGTTTTTCTTTTTCTTTTTTTAATTTACAGTTTCAACTGCTAATTTCACACATTCATACATATTCCCAATTTTCAATTGATAAATTGAAAGATAACATTTTTTTATTATTGTTGCATGCATGGCTACATTGGTTGTTTGATTACACGTAACTACTCTCTCATTTCTAATTAGCATAGTATAGGTAGGGTTTTATTTTCAAGTTTTTCATTTGCCAGAATAACTATACTCTCCTCTGCGCTTCGTGCGATCATGAGGATCGGAAAGTAGGATGACTAATTGATTGATTTCAGGAATATCAATTAATAGACGAAAATAAAAAAATTCCTTTTGTCTTCCATTTGCTCATAAATTTTTAATAAGATTGTGAAATAAATTTTTATTTTATTCTTTATTTTGAAAACATAATAGAAGAAATAAATTAAAAGTTGTGCATCCTCCATCTACAATAAAACAGTAAGTACATTAAAAATAATAATAAAAATAATAAAAATAATAATGTAAATGAATAAGATCTGCAATCTATGCAAGATAAGAGGAAGGTGACATATAATATTGTTTTTAAACTTTGGTCTGGTTTGTGAGCCATACTCTTTCTCTCAGCCCTTATCCTGTAAGAAATAATCCTGCAAGCAACACAATATCATGAATAAGCATAAACCACTACATAAATCAAACAAATAAACAACTTGTGAGGGTTTGCCCATCAATAATTTCACTGCTCCTCTCCTCATTTTAAAATACACAAGTCAAAGGTAGTCAATCAATATCTCAATAACTCGATTTCGACCAGCCTTCCCTAAGAACATGTCTCTAATTTATCTGATCAAAATGAAATTGTTTATCATTGTTCACTATTTCCACTCTGCATGGACATCTGCTTGCATATTGCTCACACACCATAATGAAAATGAAGAGAAGAATGTTGAAGCAGATATGTAGCGTTCACCCGGTCGAATGAATCCACACCTAGAGCTGGAGCTGCTTCTTAAACTTGGTCGAATGAAATTGCACACGATTGGTACGCAGATGGAATGGAAAATTTGGATGAGATGCAAGTGCATGCTCCAATAACCTTGCTAGAATAACTGATTAAAGGAACGCACATGTAAGTGCATGACGAGAGGGATCGATGAGGTAAGAAGATATGGTTTTTTTTTCTCAACATATCCCCTGAAATTCATTTTTATATTTATATTCAACCGACCAAAGAATTTTTCTTCAGGAGGTTGCGAGACTAAATCCCATTTTCGTTTGATTTTGTATTAACTAGATTTGCAGCATATTCTTGCAAATCTATATTTAATCAGATGCGATCCTTTATATATTTGGTTATTAAATTTTAGCAGCCAATGCTTATACACATGTATTTTGAAGAAGAGATAATTAGAATTGGTTCTAACTTTAACTGTCATTTATGTGGCAGTTTTGTTGTTGGCAATCAATGAAGATTTTTTCGGCGATATTTCAGGAATTGCAATTGGAATGGGATTACATGCTTCCACAAGAGTACGCAGATGAACGTTGGGATACAATATCATGAATCCTGGGTTGATTGGGATATGATCCTAACATTTCCCTTATATAGAATTGAAGGATTCAATCGATGATGATTTTGCATGGTGTGTGTGAAGGAGTGAAATCTTGGATTAAAACTAGCGAATAACAATTGATGTCTCTAGCAGAATCGACAAATGAACGAAAGTATCTGTTGATGAGAATTTAGAGGATATCAGGGATGCCATTACTGCACATTCTCTTCTCCTTATGCCTACCTTGAGTAGTGTGACGTCAAATTTCATGTATTGTGCACAACTATGCATTCCAGGATAAAACATCCTTAGCATTGGCACTATCTTCAACTGCTGGATACTCCACGAACATAAAAAATTCCCATTTGCGACTTCTTTTTCCATGTTCCATGAGCTAGATTATCTCTCCTCCTTTTGAAAGAGATCAGATTCCAAATTCTGATATGGGGTCAAGACTGAGAAACTCCTAGTTCATACCTGGGCCCTTTGCAACAAATATTGGTGCACCAAAAGAACGGAAGGTGGACCGGGACGATGAAGATCGCGATGATGAAGATGACAATGTTGCATTAGTGGATGAAAAGAATCGACTGTGTACTAATCAAGACACGATGTTTAAGGTATTTGTAAGAATTGTTGTGGATGGGCGTGGATCTGATAATGAAGACGAAGATTATGTTAAGCAAGTGACTGCTCCCTTACTATTTTTGAATAATCAAATTGGTTGTCTTCTTGGGAGAGACAGAAATTTTATAGAGAAAATAAGAACAAATACTGGTGCACATATTACGATTCTACCAGAGGAACAACTACCCTCTTTTGCTATGGCTTCTAATGAGCTTGTTCAGATTGCAGGGGGCTCTTCAATTGTTATGAATAATTTATACAAGGTTTCATCTAGGCTTGATGAAAACCCTCCAAAAGAGTGAATTCAATTAAACAACCCTGTTACTGCTTTCAGTCAATGGCCTTTTCTTTCTTCAACTGGACAAATGTTTTCCTCAGGAAATATGTTCCCCCAGGGTACTACTCCTATTGTTGACATTGCACCACATATGCCTATAGTTGGTAGATATAGGATTTTATATGGTGCCACGTAGCCCCATAGCTTGTCTGGTTATCCGGTTCTTTATGGTTTGGGTAGTTCGCACAAAAGAGATGATTCTTCCTCAGAGGATTTTGTATGTCAAATGTTGTACCGTAAGGTGAAACCATGGGGAAAGAGGATGCATATGTTGGTGATGAAGCTCAGTCAAAGTGTGGCATTCCATCTCTCAAATATCCAATCGAGCATGGTGGGAATACAATCGGTATTGTATTGGACTCTGGTAATGGTGTGACACATACTATCGCAATTTATGAGGGATATTCTTTGCCTCATGCCATCCTTAGAATGGACCTTGTTGGGCGTGATCTGACTGATTCATTGATGAAGAATCTCACTGAGCATGGGTACTATTTTACGACAACTGTGGAACATGAGATAGTACAAGATTTGAAGGAGAAGTTAGCGTATGTTGCCTTTGACTATGAGCAGGAACTGGAAACTGTAAAAACAAGTTTGACTATAGAGAAAAGCTATGAAATTCCCAACGGTCAGGTGATAACAATAGGTGTTGAGCGGTTGCAAAATGGTAAAGTGCATATGGAATATGAAGCCTGGATATTCCTCTTTGGGTGAACGCAACCAATTTTTCCCAATTTTGTTTTATGATGAAAAAAATAATTATTTTTCTTTTATTTGATTTTTTTTATTTGTTTGTTTAAAAAAATATATATAATAACAAATTCTTTTATTATAAAGAATTTCCTTCTTTCTTTATATATATAATAACAAAAAAAGCATATATTGTTTGTTTTTATTTCTTTTGTTTTATTATAAACAAGAAATAATAACAATAATAATAATATGTATATGTCGCACAAGCAGGGCGTAGCCACCAAGAACTCCTATGAAATCCTGGAGCAACTCCCCAAGGACGAAGAAGTTCAAGACCCGCACAAAAACCCTTAGCAGCCGCAACCAACAGAGCCAAATCCCGATCTCAATCCCTCGACAGGCGAAGCTCACCTGGGTGATAAAGGAGAAGGCGATGGAGACACCCCAATGGCGTTAGACGATAGGGATCTGGTCGGAATAGATCTAGAGAAGCTCGAGGAGGCTCTGAACCAGAAGAACCTACAGACCCTCCCAAAAGACCAACTCCGCAAGGTTCATAAGGTTTTCCTTAACTCCTCTGCAGGGTCAGCGGCACGCTTAGGTATAGCAATGGACCTGAACTCTGGCACAAAAAGATCCCTTCGAGAAAATAAATGGCGAGGGAGGAAAACTGCACAACAAATGATAAAGGAAGCAGGTAACCTCATGATAAATTTCGGTCAGATACACAAGCTATCAGAGGGATACCTCCACTCAACACCCACCTCTTAATGATGAAAATCATCACATGGAACATTTGAGGACTGAATGGTAGATCCAAGCAACGGATACTACGAGAATGCATCATAGCAGAGAGACCAGATATACTACTGCTCCAGGAGACTAAATGTTGAGGAACAGAAGTTGAAACAATCTCCAAACGCGTATGGCGGGAATGTAATTCCATCACAACAGATTCCACGGGAGCCTCAGGTGGCCTGGCCATCCTTTGGAACCCTTCAAGCATAAATATCAACCAGCCCTTTACAACTATAGGCACCATCACATCCCACTTTGAGGTGATGGGCACGAACCAGGAAGGCGTCATCACAAATATTTATGGGCCACAAAGCAGCCAGGACAAACACAAATTCATGCAAAGACTCGAGCTGATCAAGAATCTGGTAGCAACCCCGAATTGGATCTTGGGAGGCGACTTCAACATGATCCTGACCTTAGAAGAAAAAACTGGAGGCATCAAAAGGCTGGAGCAAGACAACGGTAAGTTCAAAACCCTCATTGATAATTTAAAGTTAGTAGATATTGAAAATAACAATGGCATCTTCACATGGTCCAATCGTAGATCAGGCACCCAGCACATTGCTTGTCGACT
>ML808806.1:232664-261524 GCA_009831015.1 Picea engelmannii
GAATGGACTCATCATTAACCATCTCTCTTTTTCATTTATCTTGTTTATTCATTTTATGAGAACGAGTGATAACCTCATTGGGAATAATATCAACAAAATATTCATTTGGAGTTTCCTAATTTTCAAATGTAACCCTTTTAGGATTTATAGAATGAGGATTTCTCTTTATTCTTTCATGTTCTTCTCTGTCTACTATTGCAGGTTCAAACTCTGTTACATTGTATTTCATTTTCCTTGCTTGTGTATTTTCAATATGAAAAGAATTGATGGCATCCATGATATTATTCTTTGTAGAATAAATCCCCACTAACATATGTGTGTTGATATTATGGTAGCTTCGAGAGGTATTAACCTCTGTGTATAACCTTTGATGAGACTAGAATATTTTGGGAAGTAAGAGAAACCCTAAACGAATGTGTAGAAACCCTAGAAGACATGTTGCCTTAATAAAAGAAATAATATTTAAGTGTTAACCTCTAAAATAAGAAGTCATCCTGGACATGTGACAAAGAGAACTTTAAATAAGAGGGAGATTGAGCTCATTTTTTCATTCCCACTCTCAGAACTCACACAGACTAGTGGTGCAAAAGTTTTGGAGAGGGAGTACAATTGCAACTACTACAACTAGGATTTTGGCT
Organism: Picea engelmannii; assembly: GCA_009831015.1. Classification (NCBI taxonomy): domain Eukaryota; kingdom Viridiplantae; phylum Streptophyta; class Pinopsida; order Pinales; family Pinaceae; genus Picea; species Picea engelmannii. The sequence goes on from ML808806.1 coordinate 233,303, forward strand.
TTTGGTTATGGTTGGACTAACTACTTGGTTATGGTTTGGAACTTTTTCCTTGGTTATGGTTTGGATTCTTTGATTGGTACTCTAGACTTGGAGAGATAAATTATATGTTGGTTGGCTATTGGTTTTAAGGTCTGCTTTCGGAATTATTTTGTCCGTCAAGGTTAAAGGTGCTCAGGAGTGGCTTCATGACTATGGTTGGGTGAAAATATTGCTATATTGTCTATGGAAAAATGAGCACATATCTTTTATTTTAACAGGTTATGGTCCCACACTATCTTCAGATAGTCTAACCACTGGAAGATAGATTGGGAAGTTATTTTTTAAGCTCGTTGTAGCACCAGTTATAACTACAACTAGTTTTTCTGATTATGCAATTGAAGCAAACCCTAACCCTTGTGTTTGGGCACTTGTTGTAAATAATTTTACCTAATTCCTTGGAATCCTAGTGTTCCCTAGAATAACACACCTCTTGGTACCATCATCTAGAAAAAATGTCAAGTTTGAATTTTTGGTCAAAGTCAAAGTCAAAGGATGACTAGTCAAAGTCAAAGTCAAATTGATTTTGTGGTCAAAGATTGAAATTTTAGAGTTTCTATCTTGTTCTAATAATTGAATCTTTTCATTCAATTTCTAATCTCTTCTTATCTGGATGGTATATAGTTTCAGATTGGAAGACAAGCTGGATGATGCTACAAGACTCCAAAGGTATGCACTTGTATATGTTATCCAAGTTATATCATCTAGAAAAACATGAGTGTGTTTGCAGGGAAAGTAGTACAAAATTTTTCCAAATTGTAATATTGGATTTAGTGCATTCAGAGGAACAAGCACACCCTCCATAATAGTTGAAGCTTCAAGTTCCAGGTTTGATTAAATTGTTAACATTCAAATTTTTATATATCAAAGGTGATAGTTTCTACTTTACAAGTTGTGAAATAAGTCTTTGAAAGGTTCTATTTCTTTCTAGGTTCAATGAAGACTTGACTGTATTGATATATATGCTTATTATACTTGTTTTCAATATGAACTAACATTTCCTCTAGAGATATACTTATTGTTTTCTCTTGTTCTTATTGTTTTGGGTAGGTGCACTTGTGAAATATGTTGATGAACAATATTTTTAGAAGTTTCCATAGAAGAAGTTTTAAAGATGACACAATGCTTGCAACAACTTCTAGATGGAAAACAGTTAGAACAGATAGAAACAAACTTAAAGATACTCAAAGGAGTCAGACTCAAAGGAAGTCAGTAATCAAAAGGAAACCATAACAAGATTGTGACACTTTGTAGAAAGAAAAGAGAGATGCAAAAGATGTAATCATGGACTCCCTTAGATGGAGAGAGTTGATCAAAAAATTCCAAAAGAAGAACATGCATATTTCTCATTCATGCATGAAGTTTGTATTATAAGGGATCTAATACCCAATGATATGATCCATCAAAGACGAATCCATGAATACTATGAAGTATTTATAGATGTTCTTCATTGGAAGTAGAAACCATTCGAAAAGAAGCTTTGAGTATCCTTGGTTGTCCATGTACATTTCTATGATGAAAGGAAGAAGTTGGAATCTTCAGGAAGGAAGGGCATAGAATCTATACAAGACTCTATGAACCCTAAAGTTAAAGAACATGAAGATTCAAAGAAAGAAAGAAAATCCAGAACAACTAATTGAACTAGTTATTATACCAATAATAATAAGACTACCAACATGGTTTGAACCCACTAGAAGCAACCAAGCAGAAGTAAGCATGGTTTGAACCCACTAGATGAAGAACAATGTATGTGAGAAATTGTGAAAAAGACTTATAAATATAAGCATTGATAGGTACAAGGTGATACTTAGGGCTAGAGGGTTCTCCTAGAAGGAGGGGAAATACTATGATGACAACTTGTTCCAGTAACCCTATATACCTCTACCTGAGCCATTATATCTCTTACAGTATCCATGGGTTGGATGTTACAATAGATGGATGTAAATATTGTTATTCTCAACAGAGTAATTAAGGAAGAAGCATATGTAGAGAAACCTCAATGTTTTGAGGTATACCAAAAAGAGACCCATGTGTGAATATGGAAGAATATCTTGTAAGGATTCAAGCAACTTGGTGTAGAGCCTCTCATATAAAATAGAAGCGTGATGAAAACTTTCTATGATATAGGAAGTGTATTGAAATGGTTCTTCAAAAGTGTGGGATGATGGATTACAAATCCATGGAAAACTCATATGATGAAAGATTTGAAGAAGTTTAGAGACTCTGATCTAGTAGACCTGTCCCTTTATCGACAATCGAGTGGATCATTAATGTATTTGGATAATACTTAGCCGAATATTTTCTTTGTTGTGAAAATAGTTCCAGGTGGAACCTACCCATGAAGAATTGAATAATTTCAAATCATGCCTTGAAATTTCTTCATGGGATGTTTGAGTTATGTTATACAATTGCATCAATTTATCGATTCAGATTGGGTAGGGAGTGTAGATAACAAAAGAAGTGCTTATTGGATATGTTTTAGTTTGATCTTTTCCACGATAACATGGTATATCAGGAAACATAAGTACATTGCACTCAACACTGGAAAAGTAGAGTATATTGTAGCTTGTGATACTTGTACGAAAACAGTGTGGCTCTATAAGCTGGTTTTTGAACTATTTGATCAAGTGTTGGATTCAACCATGATATATTGTAATAATCAGATCTGTGTGAATATTTCAGAGAACCCAGTGGTCCATGACAGGTCAAATCACATTGATATCAAGTATTATTTTCTCCATGATAGAGTCTATAAGGGAGAAGTGGTTCTCCAGTATATCTCCATAGATGAGTAGATAAAAAAAAATTGGTAAAGCCTCTGTCCAAGATGAAAATTTTGTGTACTTAAGGGACAATATGGTACTCGTGGAGATGACTTGCTTATTGAAAAAGGAATATATTACTCCTAGGTTGGGACGGAGAACTGATAAGATATAAGGACAATCATTTCCAGTTCAAAAAAATTTCTAGGATGGGCAGTGACCTTCCATTCTGAAAAGTGACCCAAGATGTTTTATGGAGAGGAATTTTCCAGTTTAGAAAATGGTCAAGATCAAACATTCATTTTCATAATGAAAATGGTATGATAGATTGTTGATGTACAAGAGACAGTCATTCACCTTGTGGCCAGTGTGGGGGAATGGTCTAGGAAAATAATTCTTCTTGGAATTCACTCTGAGTAGTGGTCAAGAAGAATGGTTCGCCTCTCCAGGAAGTCATTCTTTCAAATTTCATAGTTGTGAGAAGTTTCAAATAATTTTCCTTTATAGGAGGTTGGTGAAACATAGTCATTTCCACTAGGAAATGGTTCAGACAGTCATTTCGTAGGGCAGACTCATTCTCTCCTTGTTGGAATGTGATTATTTATGAAAGAATTCCTTAATTAGGTGAATGGTCTAGGTTCAACAATCAAGGACAAGCATTCCCTAGGGTAGACTCATTCTGTGTAGGTTGCACTGTGATTAGTGCTTGATGAATTCCCCAATTAGGTGAATGGCCTACGCTTAAAACTCAGGGACAATTATTCTTCCATGCTTGAAAAGGATAGTCTAGATAGACCATAGATGACGTTTTACTTTTCGAGGGTATATTCTCTTCCCAGTCTCAAAGATGTGAGTGGAGGAATGGCCCAAATGACTCAATTTGTATCATGATATTGTTTATACAGGTTGATATCAAATAATATGATTGTTGTGGAGACTGTGTGTCTTTTCACAATAGTTGTATTCTATAGTGGCATATGTTCTCCACCAATAGTGACTGTGTGTCATTGTTTAGCAGTCGTGTGCTACTAGGAGTGGTTGTATACCATCGAGTAGTATTTTTGTAGTACTATGGATAGAGAAAATTGTGTTCTACTGGATGGCGTCGTAGAAGTTGCATGCTATTATTTGATTTCCATGGAGACTACCACTAGTGTAGGAGATGATTGACAATTAGAGGGATAATTGTGTGATGGTGGATAAACATTCTCATTGTGGAGAATGGTCCAAGTTGACATATTGATGACGTATCATGGACTTATATTTTCCTAAGGCACAAGTTGTGGCCCGATTAGGAAACTTGTTTAGGACCGATATTCTCCTAACGAACAATTATTGGCCTGATCATGTTTAATAGTATTCCCCCTAAGGACACGACATTTTGATTAGGGTGGTTGATACATGATCAATATTTTCTAAGGAATATGGGTCGAGATGGATATCTATGGTACATATGACCATATTATAAAATAGTCCAAGATTGACATTCCTATAGGAATGGTATCTATAGCCCATGGAGAGGCTTTTAACATATGTTGGGACAATCATTCTTCTAGGACATATGTCCAGGTTAGAAGAATGGTCCTTGTATCACTCTGTTAAGTGAGTGACTTATTCGACATCTACTAGATTACTCAGATGGAGTATGGATTCACGAGATGATGCAGTTGATGCTATCAAATGATATTTATAATGGTGATGTTTCTCTTTGGTTAATCTATGTGATCATGAGATAGAATGTGTGGCTATGATGATGCTACTGGTTGGATGGTTTTTCTCTTCTCAACACCATTTCCTTTAATACCTCCCTATCTAGGAGGGAGTGTTGATATTATGGTAGTTTTCAAAGATATTAACCTCTATGTGTAACCATTGATGAGAATAGAACATTCTGAGAAGAAAGAGAAACCCTAAATAGATGTGTAGAAACCCTAGAAAACATGTTGTCTCAATAAAATAATTAATATTTAAGTGTTTGTTGGGGCTCATAAATGTCCTATTTTCATGCACCTTTCCCTTCATCATTGTCTACATTTCATGGCCCCATTAACCTTTCACGATATCATTTCCATAAATATACTTGGGTTTCACCTTATTGTTCTCCACTTTATTCATTTTAATATTAAAAAGAAATTTGTGATTAAATGTTAGAAAATTTACATATTTTCATATATATCTCAAATATGTGTGAGCTTTGTAATGTGTAGGAATATGTGAAGGATTAATTCAAAACGAATTCTCGAATACTTCCTCCACAATTTCAAGATTTAAGAAGATAATTCAAGCCCATTCAAAGGAGAAGATTATGGAGATTTGGTTGGAATATATTATCCAAGATATATGAGAGATATGTGTGAGGATTTGAAGGGATTATATTTTATAATAATGGGAAAATAGTTGAGAGAATAGTGGATCTGTAATAATGACATGGTTATATTATCTTCAAGGCTCTCATGTATAAAAGAGAGCGCTCTCTCTTCATGAGAATTGAGTTATATTATGTAATTAGAATTAGAGTAGTCATTAGGATTCGAAAGAGAAAGGGATTCTTAGATTTGATTCATGGTTTTGGTTTTCATGCTTTCATTATTCTTTTATAAAGATTGATTTGATTATTATAATAGAAGATTCCTTCATTGGTGAGATCTCACATATGTTGTTGTCTCATTCAACTCTTCACATGTTGTACTTGATTTTCCTTCATGTAGTTCTCCATTTCTAGATTAATTCCATTTACGCAATTTCCCATTCTTAGAGTAATCTCATTTACACAACTAGATTAATTCAATTTCAGTCATGTGTTAGATTAATGATTCAATTTCAGTTGTAGCTTAAATATTACATTGGATTAGTCCCTCTTCAATATTTCATATACTTTGCATGTGCTTCGTCAGGTTACGAATCCCAGGTTGACAAATTGGATAGTTGGGAAAGTACTACAACTCAATTAGTAGAACATTAGTTCAGCCCAATATAATGACTGTCGTTCCCTTGTCATGATTGTTATTCCTTTTGCAAGTAATGTTGTTCATTTGAATGGAAAAAATTGTTGTTCCTTTTGTTACGGTTGTTGTCCCTTTGCAGGGGTTGCATCTGTGGAGGACGAGTATTGAAAACAGAAGGTAAGAACCTATGTAGGTAGCAAGTAAAACACTTGTGCCAATGCCTACCTTTGGATGATGCATAGACATTATATTTTAAGACATCTTTAGAGCCCAATGTTTTGGCACCGTTGCCAAGGAAGCATGATGGATGGAGGTATTCGTTTCTTTTTTAATTCATTAAAGTTTGATCTAAACGTGTTGGTAAGGGGTCATGGAAGCTTGTGACAGGAGACTCCTCATGTTCTCCCTACCAACTAGGTAAAAGTAGTTTCAATTTCTGCAAATTTCAATTTAGGCAAGAGTGTGTAATTTTTGCAAGTGTGATATAGACATGTTGGTAAGGGGACATAGAATCTCATGAGAGGAGATTCCTCATGTTCTCCCTAACAACTAGGTAGAAGTAATTTCATTTTTTGCAAATTTCAATTTCTGCAAGATTAGTTTCAATTTCTGCAAGTGTGATCTAGACATGTTGGTAAGGGGACATAGAAGCTCCTAAGAGGATACTCTTCATGTTCTCCCTACCAACTAGGTAGAAGCAATTTCAATTTCTACAAATTTCAATTACCACAATATTAGTTTAAATTTTTACAAGTGTGATCTACATGCATTGGTTCTAAGGGTCATAGAGCTACTTCAGTGTAGATTCCTCACTATCCCTACCAACTATCATAAACATTTTAATTTCCGCAACTGTGACGAGTAATTTTTTTATGTTTTAGCAAGAGTGTTTTTTTAAGTTTTTCATTTTGATTTGGGTGCCATAAGAATCATTTTTTTTAACATGATTTAACAATGAATTTAATCTTGGAACAACTCACTCAGATCCTAGCAAAAGTCGGGATCTCCTCTTCTCTATAAGAGGAGATCTTGACAGCAGTCGAAAACTTATTCACTCCTATTGAGGAAAATGAAGAATCAACATACGACGAACCTTTCATATTTAATGAAGAATCATTAGGCATGCAAGAGGTTGAGGAGGAAATCCAGGAGCTATAACATGATCTGAGTAAGACAAATGAAGCCTATGAAATCCTGATCGAATGTTGGTTTCAAGAAAGTACTAGGTTAGATTCATTTAGTTTTTCTTTTTCTTTTTTTAATTTACAGTTTCAACTGCTAATTTCACACATTCATACATATTCCCAATTTTCAATTGATAAATTGAAAGATAACATTTTTTTATTATTGTTGCATGCATGGCTACATTGGTTGTTTGATTACACGTAACTACTCTCTCATTTCTAATTAGCATAGTATAGGTAGGGTTTTATTTTCAAGTTTTTCATTTGCCAGAATAACTATACTCTCCTCTGCGCTTCGTGCGATCATGAGGATCGGAAAGTAGGATGACTAATTGATTGATTTCAGGAATATCAATTAATAGACGAAAATAAAAAAATTCCTTTTGTCTTCCATTTGCTCATAAATTTTTAATAAGATTGTGAAATAAATTTTTATTTTATTCTTTATTTTGAAAACATAATAGAAGAAATAAATTAAAAGTTGTGCATCCTCCATCTACAATAAAACAGTAAGTACATTAAAAATAATAATAAAAATAATAAAAATAATAATGTAAATGAATAAGATCTGCAATCTATGCAAGATAAGAGGAAGGTGACATATAATATTGTTTTTAAACTTTGGTCTGGTTTGTGAGCCATACTCTTTCTCTCAGCCCTTATCCTGTAAGAAATAATCCTGCAAGCAACACAATATCATGAATAAGCATAAACCACTACATAAATCAAACAAATAAACAACTTGTGAGGGTTTGCCCATCAATAATTTCACTGCTCCTCTCCTCATTTTAAAATACACAAGTCAAAGGTAGTCAATCAATATCTCAATAACTCGATTTCGACCAGCCTTCCCTAAGAACATGTCTCTAATTTATCTGATCAAAATGAAATTGTTTATCATTGTTCACTATTTCCACTCTGCATGGACATCTGCTTGCATATTGCTCACACACCATAATGAAAATGAAGAGAAGAATGTTGAAGCAGATATGTAGCGTTCACCCGGTCGAATGAATCCACACCTAGAGCTGGAGCTGCTTCTTAAACTTGGTCGAATGAAATTGCACACGATTGGTACGCAGATGGAATGGAAAATTTGGATGAGATGCAAGTGCATGCTCCAATAACCTTGCTAGAATAACTGATTAAAGGAACGCACATGTAAGTGCATGACGAGAGGGATCGATGAGGTAAGAAGATATGGTTTTTTTTTCTCAACATATCCCCTGAAATTCATTTTTATATTTATATTCAACCGACCAAAGAATTTTTCTTCAGGAGGTTGCGAGACTAAATCCCATTTTCGTTTGATTTTGTATTAACTAGATTTGCAGCATATTCTTGCAAATCTATATTTAATCAGATGCGATCCTTTATATATTTGGTTATTAAATTTTAGCAGCCAATGCTTATACACATGTATTTTGAAGAAGAGATAATTAGAATTGGTTCTAACTTTAACTGTCATTTATGTGGCAGTTTTGTTGTTGGCAATCAATGAAGATTTTTTCGGCGATATTTCAGGAATTGCAATTGGAATGGGATTACATGCTTCCACAAGAGTACGCAGATGAACGTTGGGATACAATATCATGAATCCTGGGTTGATTGGGATATGATCCTAACATTTCCCTTATATAGAATTGAAGGATTCAATCGATGATGATTTTGCATGGTGTGTGTGAAGGAGTGAAATCTTGGATTAAAACTAGCGAATAACAATTGATGTCTCTAGCAGAATCGACAAATGAACGAAAGTATCTGTTGATGAGAATTTAGAGGATATCAGGGATGCCATTACTGCACATTCTCTTCTCCTTATGCCTACCTTGAGTAGTGTGACGTCAAATTTCATGTATTGTGCACAACTATGCATTCCAGGATAAAACATCCTTAGCATTGGCACTATCTTCAACTGCTGGATACTCCACGAACATAAAAAATTCCCATTTGCGACTTCTTTTTCCATGTTCCATGAGCTAGATTATCTCTCCTCCTTTTGAAAGAGATCAGATTCCAAATTCTGATATGGGGTCAAGACTGAGAAACTCCTAGTTCATACCTGGGCCCTTTGCAACAAATATTGGTGCACCAAAAGAACGGAAGGTGGACCGGGACGATGAAGATCGCGATGATGAAGATGACAATGTTGCATTAGTGGATGAAAAGAATCGACTGTGTACTAATCAAGACACGATGTTTAAGGTATTTGTAAGAATTGTTGTGGATGGGCGTGGATCTGATAATGAAGACGAAGATTATGTTAAGCAAGTGACTGCTCCCTTACTATTTTTGAATAATCAAATTGGTTGTCTTCTTGGGAGAGACAGAAATTTTATAGAGAAAATAAGAACAAATACTGGTGCACATATTACGATTCTACCAGAGGAACAACTACCCTCTTTTGCTATGGCTTCTAATGAGCTTGTTCAGATTGCAGGGGGCTCTTCAATTGTTATGAATAATTTATACAAGGTTTCATCTAGGCTTGATGAAAACCCTCCAAAAGAGTGAATTCAATTAAACAACCCTGTTACTGCTTTCAGTCAATGGCCTTTTCTTTCTTCAACTGGACAAATGTTTTCCTCAGGAAATATGTTCCCCCAGGGTACTACTCCTATTGTTGACATTGCACCACATATGCCTATAGTTGGTAGATATAGGATTTTATATGGTGCCACGTAGCCCCATAGCTTGTCTGGTTATCCGGTTCTTTATGGTTTGGGTAGTTCGCACAAAAGAGATGATTCTTCCTCAGAGGATTTTGTATGTCAAATGTTGTACCGTAAGGTGAAACCATGGGGAAAGAGGATGCATATGTTGGTGATGAAGCTCAGTCAAAGTGTGGCATTCCATCTCTCAAATATCCAATCGAGCATGGTGGGAATACAATCGGTATTGTATTGGACTCTGGTAATGGTGTGACACATACTATCGCAATTTATGAGGGATATTCTTTGCCTCATGCCATCCTTAGAATGGACCTTGTTGGGCGTGATCTGACTGATTCATTGATGAAGAATCTCACTGAGCATGGGTACTATTTTACGACAACTGTGGAACATGAGATAGTACAAGATTTGAAGGAGAAGTTAGCGTATGTTGCCTTTGACTATGAGCAGGAACTGGAAACTGTAAAAACAAGTTTGACTATAGAGAAAAGCTATGAAATTCCCAACGGTCAGGTGATAACAATAGGTGTTGAGCGGTTGCAAAATGGTAAAGTGCATATGGAATATGAAGCCTGGATATTCCTCTTTGGGTGAACGCAACCAATTTTTCCCAATTTTGTTTTATGATGAAAAAAATAATTATTTTTCTTTTATTTGATTTTTTTTATTTGTTTGTTTAAAAAAATATATATAATAACAAATTCTTTTATTATAAAGAATTTCCTTCTTTCTTTATATATATAATAACAAAAAAAGCATATATTGTTTGTTTTTATTTCTTTTGTTTTATTATAAACAAGAAATAATAACAATAATAATAATATGTATATGTCGCACAAGCAGGGCGTAGCCACCAAGAACTCCTATGAAATCCTGGAGCAACTCCCCAAGGACGAAGAAGTTCAAGACCCGCACAAAAACCCTTAGCAGCCGCAACCAACAGAGCCAAATCCCGATCTCAATCCCTCGACAGGCGAAGCTCACCTGGGTGATAAAGGAGAAGGCGATGGAGACACCCCAATGGCGTTAGACGATAGGGATCTGGTCGGAATAGATCTAGAGAAGCTCGAGGAGGCTCTGAACCAGAAGAACCTACAGACCCTCCCAAAAGACCAACTCCGCAAGGTTCATAAGGTTTTCCTTAACTCCTCTGCAGGGTCAGCGGCACGCTTAGGTATAGCAATGGACCTGAACTCTGGCACAAAAAGATCCCTTCGAGAAAATAAATGGCGAGGGAGGAAAACTGCACAACAAATGATAAAGGAAGCAGGTAACCTCATGATAAATTTCGGTCAGATACACAAGCTATCAGAGGGATACCTCCACTCAACACCCACCTCTTAATGATGAAAATCATCACATGGAACATTTGAGGACTGAATGGTAGATCCAAGCAACGGATACTACGAGAATGCATCATAGCAGAGAGACCAGATATACTACTGCTCCAGGAGACTAAATGTTGAGGAACAGAAGTTGAAACAATCTCCAAACGCGTATGGCGGGAATGTAATTCCATCACAACAGATTCCACGGGAGCCTCAGGTGGCCTGGCCATCCTTTGGAACCCTTCAAGCATAAATATCAACCAGCCCTTTACAACTATAGGCACCATCACATCCCACTTTGAGGTGATGGGCACGAACCAGGAAGGCGTCATCACAAATATTTATGGGCCACAAAGCAGCCAGGACAAACACAAATTCATGCAAAGACTCGAGCTGATCAAGAATCTGGTAGCAACCCCGAATTGGATCTTGGGAGGCGACTTCAACATGATCCTGACCTTAGAAGAAAAAACTGGAGGCATCAAAAGGCTGGAGCAAGACAACGGTAAGTTCAAAACCCTCATTGATAATTTAAAGTTAGTAGATATTGAAAATAACAATGGCATCTTCACATGGTCCAATCGTAGATCAGGCACCCAGCACATTGCTTGTCGACTGGATCACTTCTTGGTAACAGAGGAAATAATGGAATCAGGCTCTCATCTGGAGAGCCTCATCCTACCAAAAGCAGGCTCAAATCACTGGCCCCTGGCTCTGCAATTTGATCTGGGGGAACCTCCCAGATATAAGCCCTTTCGCTTTGAGAAATTTTGGTTAACGCATCCAGACTTCAAAGGACTGGCTGCCTCCTGGTGGGAACAGGCGGAAATTGACCATGGCACCTGCATGTATAAGCTCCAACAACGATTAAAGAACTTCAAGAAACACCTAAAGCTATGGAACAAGAACTACTTTGGTAATATATTTCAGAACATAAAGGCCATAGAAAACAGGCTGGAGGAGATCCAAGAAATCATCTCTGGAGCACGAACCGTTGAACTTATGGAAGAGGAGGAACAGCTTCAGATGCAACTAGAATAAAGGTGGAAGCAGGAGGAAATCTTATGGAAACAAAAGTCCAGAGTACAGTGGCTCAGAGAAGGAGAGAAAAATACAAAATTCTTTCACAGAGCCATGATGCATAGACGACATGTCAATAGGATCACCCACCTGGAAGATGGCCAAGGCAACCTAATCAGGGAACACTCCAAAATTGAGGAGGAGCTTCTCAAGTACTACCAAGACCTTCTAACCGAACCGCAGCAGGACAGAACGAAGACAATCAGGAAAGTAATGAGCCACATACCAACCCTCGTTACTCCAGAACAGAATGCATCCCTGACCCGACCCATTACTCAAGAACAAGTCGACCAGGCAGTAAAAACTATGCAGGCAGGGAAAGCTCCAGGACCTGACGAGTTCACCGTGGATTTTTTCCACCACTATTGGGACCTGGTCAGAAAGGATGTGTGGGAGGCAGTTGAAGAATCAAGAGCCTCCCGCCTAGTACTACCAGCCCTCAACGCCACCTTCCTCACCCTCATTCCAAAGGAGGAACGTGTCACCAATCCCAAACAGTTTAGACCCATAGCCCTGTGCAACGTCATTTATAAAGTTATAACTAAGGTCATTGCTACGAGGCTTAAGCCCATCCTGTCATTCCTCATCTCCAAGGAGCAGTCAGGGTATGTAGAGGGAAGGAAAATTATGGACAGCGTCATCCTGGCTCATGAGATCATACACTCCCTCAAAACGTCAAGAACTCCAGGCATGCTTATCAAGCTTGACCTCTCGAAAGCCTTCGATCGGGTTAGCTGGCACTATATCAGAGTTGTCCTAGTCTCCTTTGGCTTTGACCACACTTGGATAAGCTGGGTCTTGCAACTCACCTCTTCCGCCTTCTTCTCCATCTTAGTGAATGGCGTACCTTCAAATCCTTTCTCGCCCTCAAGAGGCATTCGGCAAGGGGATCCCCTTTCTCCCTTTGTGTTCATCCTCATTGCAGAAGGCCTGGGACGTTACATCAAAGCAGCAATAACAGAAGGTTCCCTTAAAGGCCTGCCTCTGCACAACATTAAGCCTGCACCCTCTCATAGCCAATTTGTAGATGACACCCTTCTCCTGAACTCTCCCACCGTCCAGGAAGTAGTCAAACTAAACTCCATCCTCTCAGACTTCACCGAAGCTTCTGGCATGTCTCTCAACTTGGACAAGTCCAAACTCTACTTTTTCAACACCCCGCCCTCTGTCCAACGTCATATCTCTAGACTTCTGGGGATACCCAGGAGCTCCCTTCCATCCAATTATCTCGGGATTCCTCTCAGCGGAGCAGCGGCCTCCTCCATTTCCTGGGACAACTTTCTCCTCTCCATTGCAAACAGACTACACAATTGGACTTTCAGACCTCTCAACATAGCCTCTCGGTTGGTTCTCCTTAAGTCAGTTTTACAAGTGCTACCCACCTACCTCTTTACATCCCTGGTGGCTCCTAAAAAAGTCATCAGAGCTATTAAAGCCTTGCAGCGGAACTTTCTTTGGAGCGGCCATCAACCAAACAAGAAATGGGCGCTAGTCAACTGGGACAAACTTTGCATGCCAAAAACTCAAGGAGGATTGGGCCTCAGAGACCCTGGAAAACTTAATCAAGTAATGGGAGCCAAAATCTGGTGGCGATGGCTGAAGAACCCAATAGAAACCTGGGTACAATTATGGAGAAGGAAGTACGCCCCACTTTCGGCAGAAGATCAGCTAATCCGGCACAATGAACATATACAAGGCTCCAATATTTGGAACACAGCCTGGCAAAATCATACTCTGGTGCAAAACCACGCCTTCTGGGAGCTAAGAGATGGACGAAGTGCTCAGTTCTAGCAGGACTCTTGGCAACAACTCAAACCATTGGACACAATGGAAGAACTAGCCGAGCTCAAGCGTGCCATGCAGCAGAACGCCCACCCCAAAGTTGAAGATCTTTGGGTACCACACACAACTCAACAATGGTGGCACGAATGGAAGACCTCTCACCGGGAGCTTGGGATCCCTGACACCCTTGATCTGCAGCATTGGCAATCCCAAGTAGCCAGCCGGAAAATACTCAACAGAGGAGGACCAGACATTCTGAGGTGGGGGTACACCACAACTGACACCTTCACCATCAAAGAAGCCTACTACCTGTACGCTACCCATCCGGATGCTCGAACAGAGCACATTTGGACCAACATTTGGAATCCTTCTCTTTGGCCCAAAATCTCAACCTTTTTGTGGCTAGTGGCCCACAACATAGCACTCAACTGGGATAACCTACGGAAAAAAGGCTTCATCGGACCCTCCATTTGCGTCCTTTGTTCACAGCAGGAGGAAACCAAAGAGCATCTCTTCAATGGATGCCAGTACAGTCAAAGAATTTGAGACTATGGAACCCAAATCATGTGCAAATCCAACCAAAACAGAGGCAACATCAACTGCACAATTGAAACCTGGGACAATATCGCATATTGCAACCCAATCCTAAACCTCGTTTGGAATTTGCTGCCAGGATTCATCCTTTGGCAGATCTGGAAGGAACAAAACAAGAGAATTTTCCATTCTCTATCCTCCCCTCCTGATGCCGCCTGGGGAAAAGTCCGAACCCAGATTGTGGAAACAATTAGAACCAAATCCTAGGCAGAAGAGGATTGGCAATGCAGCCCGGCAGAGCAAAATATCTTCCAGAACTGGCAAACAATTCTCGGTAACCAACTGTCCACAGGGAGGCATAAAGCTCAGATCAACAGTCCCACTATATGGACTCCCCCCCCGGAGCCCTTCATCAAAGTAAACTTTGATGGAGCCTCCAAAGGCAACCCAGAGCCAGCTGGATACGGGGCAGTGCTCAGGAACTCAGAAGGGGAAATTCTAGCGCTAGAAATGGGATACATTGGAGACACGACCAACAATGTGGCCGAGCTAATAGGACTCCTGAGAGGACCTCAGATAGCAATTGCCAAAGGTCATCAAAGGATAATCTTGGAAGGGGACTCACAAATCATCATCAGATTAGTCACCAGAATCCTCCATGGATGCAATCCCGACAAAATCACACCAAGTTGGAGACTTCATGGATTACTAGCAGACTTGGGGCATTACCTACAACCCCATTTCAGCATCACCACCTTTCACATTAAACGAGAGGCAAATAAAGTGGCTGATAGATTAGCTAACGAGGCGATTGAAAAAGGCGAGGAACACTAAAGCTGGAATGGCCCTGGATCACCCGCTCCAGAAATCCTCACTTGTTGTCAAGCCTTAGCTAACAGTGATCTGCACTCCCCGGATGGGGTGGCACGTGGAGAGATAAGGCCACGCGGGCATGTACCAGGATGCGGACTTAATGCATCAACTGGCCATTACACTGCGGCCATTAACCACGCATGAGTCCGCGCAGAGCTATTGAAGGGATTAGGCCCCTTGCACGAGCGAAGGGTACTCCCCACCAGGGCATTTACGAGCAACCATCAATGGAGTTCATCACGGTAATTGATATGGTAGTGGATATGGTTTTCGTTTTCATTTGCTTTGGTGACGTATTGCTTTCGGGAGGCTTCCGACACTGTGGAGACTTCTCTCCCATCTCCCTATCACAGGGACAGCGCTCGACACCCCCACCTCCTCTCAGAAACAGTTCGACACGCACCAGAGGCATCGAGACTCCTCACTACATCTCCTCCATGCCACGCATTCGGGGGAGACCGCGTCATGGAGCGGCGTGGTATGCTGTAGCGTCGAGGCGCAAACAGAAAGCACAGTTTGAGGCAGCTCTGACAATAGTTACACGGCGACGAAGGCACAGTTCAAGGCACAGTTCGAGACCACGCACGCCTCCCATGGCATACGTAGAGGATGTCATCCCAGAAGGAGGCCCGCCCAATCCGCCAACAAATGTTTTCATTCCACCGGAGAATTGGCACCCGAGTACGAGTTTTGACTCCCACAGCACACGGCAGCCAGCTTGTCAAATGTCCAACCCAGCCGCAGGCAGCCTAGCAGAGACATACTCCCCCAGTTACATTCAAGAGGAAGCTCCCCCTGAGCCTACCATCGATGGGGAGAAAACTGGCCGAGAGCATCAGGAGAATAGGAAAGCGACAGCCGGGACCAATGCCAGCGAGGAAACCAACAGCCGAGACCAGCCACCTGCAGTCGACTGGGTTTACCTCGACCTTGTGTTTGAGATACGAGCAAAGCTGGAGGACCTGGACTTCCGTTTAGGGCGTATGGACCAGCGGCTCGACATGTTCTTTGCCTCCCACTCTAGAGCTTCTGCAAAGAAACAATGCCCAACCTGCGCCAGACCTTACTCCTTCCTGGCGAGACAGAGACACTCCGAAGTGTAGAGCAGACGGCTCGGCACAGAGGTCACTCAATGTTTTGGTGTTGCTGTTTCATTTCATGTTTTAGGATAGATAGACGCCAGGTTGTCTCACTGCTAGCTAGTATTTTAAGTTTCAAGTATGCAACTGTTAACTCTGTAAAGTCTGAATACTCTATTTACTATGTGAAAAATGGACATGGATGCCCAACTGTCCTGGTTTCCTGCCCAGGCAGGACAACTGGCATCATATACAGTTTTGTATTTTGGCTATTTTGATATGGTAATATAAAAGGTACTGCCCTCTTTTTATTAAAAAAAAAATATAAAAAAATATGTATATGTATATAATTAGGTCAAGACGTAACAAAAAAAAATGTCTATAAACAAAATAAAAATTTATAAAAGATAAAAACAAGTTATAAAAATAAAAAACAACAAAAAATAAATAACATTGCAAATGGATGTTTTTATAAATTCCTGGAAATAAATGGAAACATGCCTTTTATTTTATTTTACGCTAAACAAGCATTCAACGATTACACAAGCGCGCGCACAATGCTCACGACAAGAGGTATAAAACCACATTTTATTTACTTTTACTTTGTCGCATTTGTCCTTCTTTCTTCATGTTATATTTTTGAACATCTCACAAAGTTTTCATGTAGGATTTTTTCTAAGTTTTGTTTAGGTGCACGACTGAT
Organism: Picea engelmannii; assembly: GCA_009831015.1. NCBI lineage: Eukaryota > Viridiplantae > Streptophyta > Pinopsida > Pinales > Pinaceae > Picea > Picea engelmannii. The sequence goes on from ML808806.1 coordinate 250,281, forward strand.
CACATCTTGTTTCTGAAGTGATTTTCAAAGATCAAAAAACTTTTGGAAAAACAAAACATGTCCTATTGACTGCTTGAAGGAGCTGATTCTCGTCCTACACATCATGGTGTTTGTTGTTACACAACGACCATTCATAAACCCATTTGTGTCAAGAATGTCTTCTTCCATGTCTCCTTCAAAGAAGATTGGTCATCCCTATGTTCAAGCCCATATTCGATTGAATTATCCTTCATAACTTCACACATGCCTATATTTCTGAGTCCCATGCATTTCTTTAGTTTTTTCAGTTCAGTTTTCCTTTGCAATAAAACTATCCTGCTCCCTTTCCATGACTATATCTCCTTGCCATAAACATTGTTACTACTAAGATCTTTTCATTTATAGTCCTACCACTTTTTTATCATAAATCACGCTGACTCATGTGGGATTCCTTAAGGCCCACCTTTCAACAATTCTTGCCCCATCAACCTCGACACCTTATCTGGGATATAGACTAGAGTCCATTTTGAGTACCTGGAGGCTTGCATGCCTTAATGGCAAGTTCTCTCGCTGACAATCATGGGAATACATCAATGTCCCCTGATTTCCAGATCTTGCATGTGGCTTGAAATTATCCCATTCAGTCACACTTCGCAATATGTACTCAGGTACCTTAGCACTCACTGAGATCAATAATGATTTTCCTCACATTGGTTAATGACATTGATCATTGGTCGGTAATCCAATGACTTCTTTTCATGCTCGACATAAACACATTCATTCACATGATTAGAATTGTACCATCAGGTTTAGAAGTGGGTGAATACTATACACTTTTTGTGACTCTATCAGCAGTTACAACAACATGACTTCTTCCATATGAGAGTACCACAGTTCCACTTTAATACTTTCTCTTTTCCATGATTCATTCAACAACAATTTTGATTCCTCCTCTTCACATTCTCGGATCCAACAGACAACAGTCGCCACTACAACAATAGTAACTCTTCACATGATCCTACGACAGTGATATCTTCCATGCTCTAGCAACTGCATCAGCGATATTCCTATTGCATAGTTCATCAACATTTTGGGTAAGTGGAGGTATGTTATTTTCTAAACTTTAATCATGTAATTCCTCAACTACTAGTAATGAATAATTTGGAAAATTAACTCACCCAGTTCCCTTTCCCTTTTCACTTCTGTGACCTATGCCACATTGCATGAGGACATGCAACAAGTTAAGTTGGGGGGTAGGGGACTTTATTCACTATCATTAGTCCACTTTTTCCACTACCATCATTCCATTTTTGTCTCATTTACCATTTATGAACATTTTATTTCCAATGATACTCGGTTGCACTTTGCTTCATAAGAATTGTTATACATATTGGCATTATTCACACATATACAAAAAAAAGGGCTTTCTTATACTTAGTGATGTTTCCTTATGCACATTGATAGCATACATTTTTCAGTAAGAATATGGGCAAATTATTATCATAACAACAAGAGAACAAATAATGAAATGAATGTTGTTAACACAAGAACCAACATTCTTTATATTCATGGTTGTCACACACGAACCAACCATAAGAAAATGCCAGTTGTTACTCATGTAAATCACATCCTGGAAACATTTATTATCATCACTCAAAGCCAACATTCAGATGCCAAATATTTCTTAAGAAGATCCATGCATGGTTGCATGAGGACATGCAACAAGTTAAGTTGGGGGGCATGTTGGGGCTCAAAAATGTCCTATTTTCATCCACCTTTCCCTTCATCATTCTCCACATTTCATCATCCCATTAACCTTTTACGATATCATTTCCATAAATATACTTGGGTTTCACCTTATTGTTCTCCACTTTATTCATTTTAGTATTAAAAAGGAATTTGTGATTAAATGTTAGAAAATTTACATATTTTCATATATATCTCAAATATGTGTGAGCTTTGTAATGTGTAGGAATATGTGAAGGATTAATTCAAAACGAATTCTCAAATACTTCCTCCACCATTTCAAGATTTGAGAAGATAATTCAAGACCATTCAAAGGAGAAGATCATGGAGATTTGGTTGGAATATCTTATCCAAGATATATGAGAGATATGTGTGAGGATTTGAAGGGATTATATTTTGTAATAATGGGAAAATAGTTGAGAGAATAGTGGATCCGTAATAATGAGATGGTTATCTTATCTTCAAGGATCTCATGTATAAAAGAGAGTTCTCTCTCTTCATGAGAATTGAGTTAGATTATGTAATTAGAATCAGAGTAGTCATTAGGATTCGAAAGAGAAAGGGAGTCTTAGATTTGATTCATGGTTTTGGTTTTCATGCTTTCATTGATTTGATTATTATAATATAAGATTGCTTCATTGGTGAGATCTCACATATGTTGTTGTGTCATTCAACTCTTCACATGTTGTACTTTCTTTTCCTTCATGCAGTTCTTTATTTCTAGATTAGTTCCATTTACACAATTTCCCATTTTTAGAGTAATTTCATTTACACAACTAGATTAATTCAATTTCAGTCATCTGTTAGATTAATGATTCAATTTCAGTCATGTGTTAGATTAATGATTCAATTTTAGTTGTAGCTTAAACAATAGATTAGATTAGTCCCTCTTCAATATTTCATATACTTTGTGTGTGCTTCGTTAGTTTATGAACCCCAGGTTGACAAATTAAATAGTTGGGAAAGTACTACAACTTAATTAATACAACATTAGTTCGGCCCAATATAATGACTGTCGTTCCCTTATCACAACTGTTGTTCCTTTTCCAAGTAGTGTTGTTCATTTGAACGGAACAATTGTTGTTCCTTTTGTTACGGTTGGTGTCCATTTGCAAGGGTTGCATCTCTGGAGGACATGTATTGAAAATAGATGGTAAGAACCTATGTAGGCAAAAAGTAAAATGCTTGTGCCAGTGCCTACCTTTGCATGATTCATAGAGGTTATATTTTAAGACATATTTAGAGCCCAATAGTGTTAACCTCTAAAATAAGAAGTAATCTTGGACATGTGACAAAGAAAACTATAAATAAGAGGGCTCTTGATCTCATTTGTTCATTCTCACTCTCACAACTCACACAGACTAGTGGTCTACAAGTTTTGGAGAGGGAGTGCAATTGAAACTAGTACAATTGGGATTTTGGCTTTTGGTTATGGTTGGAATTTATACTTGGTTATTTTTTGGAATTTATTCCTTGGTTATGGTTTGGATTCTTTTCTTGGTATGCTAGCCTTGGAGAGAGATATGATATCTTGGTTGGATATTTGTTTTAAGGTATCCTTATCTAATTATTCTGTCTGTCAAGGTTAAAGGTGCTTAGGGGTGGCTTTGTGCCAATGGTTGGGTGACAATTTTGTTATATTTTTTATGGAAAATTGAGGACATATATTTTATTATAACAATGTGAAAGTCGTCCAAAAAAATCCTATAAAAATAAAATATAAAATTTTCATGTTAAATAAAATTAAGACATTATCATTATACTACAAATAATAAATGACACAAAAATTAAAATAAAAAACTTACACTTCCATTCTCAATGTCATCAACTATGGATGCACATAATTCTAAAAGACATTCATTCTTGTTATAATTGCTTAATTTGAGACAATATCTAAACTTTATATAATGTCTTCCTTGTTTGGCAAGTGCATAAACAATATATATGGCTGACACCAAACATATATCTAGTAAGAAGTCAAGTGCCTGATAATTTCCTTGAAAATGTTCTAATTCGGCACAATGGAGATATATATGATCTCTATTGTTGCCTTGCTTGTATTTAACAAAGCAAGAATATTCCAGTTTGTTTTCACCTTCCAAAAATTTTCACTCTCTAACATTCTTCATTGCCCTTCATAGCTCAGGTGTTATGCTATCATTTGGTTTCCTAGCATTAATGGAGGTTACAATTGCAATTTTGGATTCCATTATTGCAGGTCGTGATCCAGATATATTCATTAGATAACCTCTTTCCTACCATTTTTCCTATAAGATAAAAAAATAAATTAGGCCTTTTACATGATAATAAGATTAAAAAAACATTGAATATAAGAACTAATTTTAAAAAAAGTTTAAAACATTTTGACCCATATTTAAATTTTTTTAACACATGGAGTTATTAGGCTTATGTAAGAACCGTGTATTGGTCATGGGGGCTGGGGAGATGTTGAGCATCACCTCAGACCCCACGAGAAATATCCAAAACTTGTTTTTGGTAGTCGGGCATCGCCCCAGCCTCCCCCCCCTATGCGTGGTTAAGTCACTATATATGCCTTAGCTACGGGGAAGTTGGGGTGATCCCTAAATTTTCCCTATCCTAGCCAACCTCGTGGTGAATTTGTGGGTATCCCATCCCCCCCACGTCTATGAAATGGTCCCATTGAACCATCCCTTAGCTGGGGGGAGGCTTGGGCGATTCCTGAAAAATCCCTAGCCTCCACTATTACAGATAAAAATTCCTCACTTCAATAATGTCACATTCTCATTGTCGTAAGTGTCATAAATGTTGCACTTTTTTTGCAAGTTTTGTAAGTGTTACATTATATTTTAGTAAAGTTTTGCATCATGAACAATGCCATGAAAGAACTTGATACAAACCCTAAAACATGTTAGAATAAGAATCCCCATCATCTGACAGTTCGAACAAATGTTTTTCTAAGGAATTGTTGATCTTGGTAAATTTTTAGAAGGTCAACACTCCCCTGATCATACAAAGGAATCTCTAGCAATCATTTTCCATCTTAGGGGGAGCATTGTAGGACTTTGTTTCCCATTCTAAAGGAGCATTGAGTTGGTTGAGGAAATATTGGAAGAAATCCCATTTTCTTCTAAAGACATCTATGGATGGATCTGTAACATCTCGCTCTGGCGCACTGAGTGAACTTATTCTTTGAGGACACTTGCTCGCAAGTGATCTGGATTTTTATGCTATTAAAACTTTTGATATTGATTATGAGGCGTTATGGCTTGATGACATGTTGATGAAAGGTGATATTGAATTGGTTTACTGAGTGTGCAAGATTTTGGACCTCAACGATGCAGAGGCATCGATGGAACCCCTTGGACTCTAGATCGAGTCAGGGAGTGTACCATTGGGGTTTGATTGTTTTACTGTGATATTAGTGCATCTGATTAGATGATATGATATGGATATGTTATGATATGATTTGTTGATGATGTAGGCTTATGATAGCTTGTCGATCAGACTCACATGTTGAGTAAAGGGGTAATACACGACTACCAGAGATGTTGAGGGAGAGGTGTGGATAGAATCCCTACCACAACCTACTAGCACTCATGTCATGGCTCAAACTATAGGTTAATGTTTACCTAGTTTGAGAGGACCCACGATGCTATGAGGGTAGACTGCGACAGTTGCTCATGATGATTCTAAGGGGTGTGCAATAAGGTGGGGGGATTATTCCTTAGAGGCCCTTAGTCTCCCACAAGTTCACCTGGTGGAGTATTGACTCCAGGGGTTTTTGATGTCTACCAAGTTAGTCAAGAGGCGAGTGACACCCTTGGAGAACATGGTGCATCCTGAAGGGTGCATCGTGCAAGAAAAATGGAAAGAGGTGCGTGGCACCCTTGGAGAACCTAGTGCGTCTTGAAGGGTACCTCGCGTTGTTTTGATAAATGAATGGACCTAGATGGCCTTAGGATGAATAACGTGTTAAGTATTTAAAAAAAAAATGTCCCTAATTAAATGTTACCCTGTACAAAATTTAAAGTCTAAGTCCAAATTATGCTAGTGGTAAAAAAAATTCTACCTATAAAAAAAAATAATAATAATTAAAATAAAAACAACTTAAATAATAATTATGATCTTCATAAAATCTTGTAATACGAAGGGAGTAAGAAATTTAAATTATTCATAAAAAATCAGCTGTAATTAATTGTTTTATCTTTTTGATAATTTAAAGCATACTAACTAAATGATAAAAGAGAAAAAGGGTTAAATTCCACACCTACCTTTTTGAGTTCTAATTAAAAAGGGGAACGAGGGAAAATCTAAAATTTTAGGAAACTAGGAAAATATGTAAACATAAAAACGAAAAAAGGGGAACTTAAGGGAAAAAGTGGAAGGTTAAACTTAGTAAAGCATCTACCATTTAAGAGATTTCTAATTTAAACTAAACTAGCAATTTAATAAAAGGGAAAGTTATTAAACCCTGTAAGAGAATTTGGAGACACCTAGGAGTGATTCTAGAAGTAACTCTAGGTGGGTGAGGGAAATAAAGATAATTAATTAATTAAAGAAGTTAATTTATGGAGGAAGGAAGGGGATGGGTGAAACTTGTATGGGAAGGATTTTTTAGGAAATTAATTATAAAAACTTAACTAAAAGAGAATTTTTGGAAAGTAAGGAATCATGAAACTCCATATAATGAAGGGAGGTGATGGAGGTTGGATCTTCTTCTGTTTGCGTAACGTTACACTGCAGAAATATCTACTTGACTGACTTAACTTGTGGGAGTTGGGATACCCAACTCAGTGAGGAGTGGTAGCTCAGCCTTGCTAGGTGAGATGGGAGCTAGTTGAAATCTTGGGATAGTGAGTGTGTGGCCCCTTTGCAGCTTGGGGGGCTAAGGGGGAAGAAGAGTAGCCCTAGCATTGGTTGGGAGGTATCGGTGAAGTCTCGACGGTCGGCGAGTGGAAGTTGCATGGAGCGCATGAGACATCATTCAGAGTGGGCGATCAGGAAATGGTATGCTCTCTTCATTTTTGTATGGTACAATGTATTATGACTTATGCTTAGATTTGCTTATTTAATGGAGAAGTAAACTAATGTTTTTTTTTTAAATTGGTGACTGAACTTTCCTTATCCTAACTCGATTGTTGTTGACTCCCATGGACTTCATTTCCTGCATGTATTGACCACCTTGTTGTGCTTATTGTGACCTTCATGGTTGTTTAGCCTTCGTCCCTAGCTCACCAGTCCTCGCCTGAGAAGTCGGCCAGGAGCTTGATCTACGGTCATCGCCTTAGCTTTAAAAGACGTATGGATCTCAATGCCCTACTTTTCTATGCAAGGATGATGAGCAAAGGATGAACCTGTTAGTCGTCTACCCTTGATGTTTGTCCCTGGCTGATTATGGATTCTTCCATATGACAACGACCTCTGTCTGTGCATTATTTGGTGTCCTGGTAGGTTTTATCTTTGACTTGACTGATAGAACCCCCGAAAATCATTCCATGACCTTTCCTTTTGAATTCTTACGTTCCCTTACTATTGTCTGCACTGTATTGTAGATATAGAAATGGAAGCATGGATTGATTCCCTGTTTGTAAATTTTTGGGTATTCTGGCAAATGGAAAAATGCAATGGTTTCATCCCTCCAATTTTACTTATTTATATTCTAGCAATCGAAAAACATTTTTTTTATTTGTTATTTCTGTTTGCATTGTATGGGTATTCTTGCAATGGGAAAATGATTTGATTCTCTATCTGCAATTTTTATTTGTATCCTGGAATGGAAGAACGTTTTTGTGTTTTTTTTGTCTGCGTTGTTTGGTATTCTGGCAATGGAAAAACATTTTTTTTTATTTGTTATTCCTGTCTGTGTTGTATGGGTATTATGGAATTGCACAAATGATTTGATTCTCTGTCTGCAATTTTTATTTGTATCCTGGAATGGAAAAACATTTTTGTGTTTTTCTTGTCTACGTTTTTCCACTTGGTTACTATAGTAATTGCTTATTATTAATGACAGGAAAAACGTAATTCCCTTATGGGGTGTTGTCACAATGATTTGTTTATTATACAATGAAAGAAAAGAAAAACGAAATCCCCTTCTGGTGTGTCCCTGTACATGTTTTTCCATTTTAAAATGAGACTATGATTGTTGATTAATTACCCATGATTTTTCCATTCAAAATGTGGCTGAGATTGTGGTTTAAATGCTCACGAACTGCCATTCAAAACCTGTCTGATACCATTGTTTAATGCTGATGATTTTACCATTCAAAACATGTCTGAGATCATTGTTTAACTACGCACGATTTTCCATTCAAACGTGACTGAGTCCATTGTTTAATGCTTACAATTTTACCATTCAAACATGTTTGAGATCGTTGTTTAATTCCCATGATTATTTCCTTTAAACGTTGACATAGATTGTTGTTGAAAATCCCATGGTTTCACCCAATAAATGTGACTGAGTTGTTGTTATTTACCACGATTTTGGTTACCCATATTTTAATTATCATGATTGTTACCTAGATTTTATCACCACAACTCTTACTGTCACAAACCTACCTCCTTGTTGACACCGCGACTTAGCACCATGACTTTATTCCGGCAATGAAATATTATTATTTCCAAATTTGAATTTCATTCATGGCACTTCATTCTTAATGTGCAATGACTCGATTGATGGCATCACAAATGAAACTCTGGCACTGTAATTTTTATTTCTGACAAGTGTGAAATTTTACTTCGTTTACTGTAACACAGATTTCATTCATACTATTAAACCGATTTTATTACCATGACATGCCATTAAGGATGGTTGTGTTTACTTCCTTAAGGACCACATTTTTCCATCAATTTGTTGATTGAGTTTGTTGTAGTATGACCGTGAGTTGATCCTTCAGCGGTGGTATTGTCCTTCCTTCTCTGGCAATTGAGTGTACCCAACATTCTCGCTGCAAACATTAGCTGCTACAATGATGTTGTTAGTGAAGATGTTTCCTTCTTTATGTGAATAGACAATTAGATATTGATATAGTTACCATAGATCGATGACATGTGTAATTAATTGTTTACCAGTGTCATATTTAGCATTCTGCTTTGATATAGCTAATGTGGTTATGTATATTGTTAAGTGATAGTTAGACTATAATTTGGGAATTATTTTAGAATTTCCCATTTAGATTATGATTAATGGTTAAATCAGATTAGTGAGTATTGCCCCAAGAAGAGTTTAAGTTGGCTAAATTAAGGCAATACCATATTAATTGTCAATGTCATATAATTTGATTAAATGTATTACTTTCAAGGTAATATTGTAATAGTAAAGTGAGTAAATGTTATATCTCTTTCAATCCAATCACCATGTTATGATATTAAGTTTAATGCCTAGCCTTTGATATTTTCTCTACTGATCATTTAGTGGAATGACCAGTTCTATTGGTTAAATGTTATATAGTAACAAGTGTTAATGTCTTACACATCATTCGCAACCATGATTGCATTAAGGATTAAACTGATGGTATGCTGATGATCGAGATATGATTTAGACTTTCTCACTTGATACACTTTAAATGTTAATTTAGACTGGCATACATTGACCTAATTGCAATCAAACTTGTTGAATTTTATGTTAATATAGAATTGCAATTTATGGACTAATTGAATTTGACTTACTATTTGATGACTAACTGATGTTAAACAGGATGGTTAGTTGGACTATTTTAGTCATGATTAATGGTTGGGTTGTCGACGAATTCATTTTTAGCTTGTGCTTCCTGTTGAGGGTGTTGTTTTTCATTTTAATTAATGTTTGTACTTGGTTTCGTAAACATTTAATGCGCTTGGTTTTCTCACTGTAAGGGTTCTAGTTACTTATGTAATTAATTTTGGGTCATTAGGATGATTGCCCTTAGCTTAGTAGGCTTGGTATTCTTGTGTCAGGCGGGATGTACTCATAAAAATCTAGACCAAGGGTCAAAATTTAGCTCAAAAATCAAAGTTCTTGGAATTTCCTCAAAACGAATAGGTGTGTAGTCCTCGTCGTCACAAACCCAACACAACTCATTTGGGTTCAAGCAGACATCGAATGAGAGAGATATTGTGATCTATTTGAATCGCCAAATAGGTAAAAAAAAATGGGCTGAATGTACAGTTTGTACGGATGCTGATGTGGCATGTTCGTACGATGATGTGGCAGTGCTAAATTGGCATAGGTACGACCATTGATGTGGCAGGTGATGTGGCATTCATTTATTGGCAGATTTTAGATAAATGGTGTTTCGACATGTGGCATTTAATGGGCAAATGGAGTGGTTCCATGTGGCCCATTTGTGGAATGCCACGTGGGACCATGGAAATGGTTGTTTGGTTAAAATGTTATGGAGTCCACCAGACTAGAACCCTAGACCTCCACGCATGTGCAACGCTTTGGCAATGGCCACCCAACCGACGCGCCATACTTTGTTCCTTGATATATATATGGGTTTGTATTTATTTGAATTTGATTTATTGTATAGTTGGCATAGGGTTCAGGATGGGGCTTAGCCCCATCCCCCAGTCACACACCTTATATCATATGACCTTAATGTATTGTGCATGCACATATTTCATTGGCGTACCAGCCCACGGTTTTATATGTTTTAACATATGACCACACGAAGATATGGCNTTATATGATGCCACTTGTCATTTGTTTATTCACCATTGTAAATGGAGCCCTTTTTATATGAGCATGTGGTCATGTGGTGACCCTCATGACCACGACCTTGGTGGTTAGGGGCTAGGCACACCCATAACTGTTCGACAGTTTGCAGCGTTATGCAGTTGTGCACTGGTGCTAGTTTTTAGCACGAGTTTTTGAACATGTTCTTGGTTGGATGCCCAGAGGTGCATTTTGGCGAACTAGAGACAACAAGCTTGAAGGAAGAAAATGGCAGGAGGCCTATCTTCTTCATTTTTTGGCCAAATGAGGTGCCAAAAAATCCCAGCTAGGGGTTTTTGGAGGTTCTGAATCCATTGGCGCTATTTTCGAAGACATATGAAGACTTATTTTGCATGTTTTTCACTATTGAAGTTTCAAAGAGCTTTAGGAAGCTTGAAGCCCTCATTGATCGAGGTCATGCTCAAATGAGCCCATGTTTGTTTTCTGTGATTGAATAATCATTTTTGGCTAATTGTTATGCCCTGGACATTTTGGGATAGGTTTTAGATCAATTTGAGGAATTTTATAGGTGTTTTTTCCACAGAGAAGCTCGGGGAAGATTAAGGCCACATGTAGAAGAGGTCATACCCGGATGAGCCATGATCCGTTTTCAGAGTTTTATTAGTCATTTCTGGGGTTTTATGTATTATGAACCCAATGGTATAGTCTGTATTTCTATTGGTGTTGAGCAGTATCTTGTAAAATAATTTTTGACAAATTAATCCTAGAGAGACAAGTCCATTGATGGAGGCTCAAGGAGATGTAGCCCAGAGAGGGGTGAACTCCTTTATCATCTTGTTATTGTTGTGATTTTGATGGTTTATTTGCTGCAAGTATGTTGC
>ML808806.1:262781-302673 GCA_009831015.1 Picea engelmannii
AATCCCTCCAGCATGAAAAGTATGTGTTCAAGATGAATGCAAATGTGTGAAATGAAAGAGTTGTGATAACGATGAGGACAAGAACACTTTTGTTGGTCTTCAAAGGAGAGCTTGTAACTCTTCAAATTCACCTCCTCAAAGAGGGGATAAAGGTGAATGTTCAAGGTATAATTCCACGTATCATTCAATTGCTTTTGATTATGTTAATCATGATAAATTTGTATGTAAAAATGGAAGAAAAAATCCATGTACATATTTTGGTTTATATAACCATCATGTTTTAGAATGTTGGAAAAGATTGACCACTTTCAGGAAACTTTACAAGCAAAGACAACTTGAAAAGAGGATGCAAAAGATTTGCACTCATTGTGAGAAGAGGGGTTATCTCATTGACCAATGTTGGACATTGCATCTAACCACTCATCCACAACACAAGAAGCAGATGGATAAAGGGATTGGCAAGAATGGAAGAGGAGATTCCATCATCAATTTGTGTCAAGATGATTCACAAGAGGACGATTTTCAGCAGAAAAAGTCACCGTTGAGTTCGCTTGGTAAGAAATGGTTGGATTTCTTGAGCAAGTAAGGCTTGCAATTTCTGTTGTAGATGCATATTTCAGCCTTATGTACGCATTTATGTTGAGAGTATGACAAGTTGCAACAATTTGTCATAACTTGAATGATGCAAGTTTGCATGTGAATGCAATTCATGTGAAGGAATTCTTGTTTGTTGCACAACTTTGCCAGGAGGATGTAAAAGTGGGGTATGATGTTCACTTGCTACAACCATATATCTTTTTCATATTCATCTCTTAGGTACCCACATGTTTCAGGTTTATGTACTTATGTTTGTACTAGAAGGAGAGTTGAAGAGTCATGCACATGCATTTGTTTTTTTGTATGTGTAAGCAGTGAACCTGGTGATAGTTCATCATGAACGATTCATGATTGTAACATGATTGTGTATCATGTTTGTTAACTTGTCATTTTGGGAAGGTTGATATGTTTAAAATGAGTTTGACTTATGTTTAGTCGATGGTGGTTGTTGGATTGTAAGTTTATTTTGAGTACACCAAGATGTAGGAAAATGCCATGTACTTTGATGAAGTACAAGATGTGACCATTTGCTTGAAGAGAAAAATACTTTGTTGCCATCATTTTCAATCTTGTATAAATTTGTTTTCAAGATTGATGGTTTTCTTGGCTTATGAAAAGATGTCACAGGAAATTTTTTGCAGCCATTGGAGAGTTGATTGTGTTGAGTTCAAAGAGTTCACAAGAGGGACTTGATTCTCAGTGGGAAGGTTGGAAGCCTTCCAAGCACAAAGAGAATAGTGGGTCAACAACAGTGAGAGAATAGTGGTTGAGGGACATAGTCAGTTGCAGTGCAAGGCATGTCAAAGTAAACAAGTGATTGTCAAAAAGACTTTTCAAGTAGAATCAATTGATAGAAATTGAAAGTAGAAGAGCATTGAATCTCATACAGATAATCATAATATTTTGTGGGTCCAAAATCCTTTCAGTGGGAAGGCGTGATCAAAATCTGGACCAGGGGTTAAAATTTAGCTCAAAAATCAAAGTTCTCATAATTTCCTCAAAACAAATAGGTGCATAGCCCTCGTCATCACAAACCCAACAAAACTCGTTTGGGTTCAAATGGATGACAGATGAGAGAGATATCATGATCTGTTCAAATCGCCAAACAGGTAAAAAAAAATGGGTTAACTGTACAGTCTGTATAGTCCTTATGGATGCTGATGTGGCATGTTCATATGATGATGTGGCAGAGTTGAATTGGCAGAGGTATGACCACTGACGTGGCAGGTGATGTGGCATTCATTTATTGGCTGATTTCAGACGAATGGTGTTTTGACATGTGGCATTTAATGGGCAAATGGAGTGGTGCGACGTGGCCCAGTCGTGGGCTGCCACATGGCACCATGGCAATGTTTGTTTGGTTAAAATGTTATGGATTCCACCGGATTTGAACCCCAGACCTCCACGCATGTGCAATGCTTTGGAAATGGTCGCCCAACTGAAGCGCCATACTTTGTTCCTTGATATATATATGGGTTTGTATTTATTTGAATTTGATTTATTGTATAGTTGGTGCGGGGTCTGGATTGGGGCTTAGCCACAGCCCTCGGTCGCACACCTTATATCATATAACCTTAATGTATTGTGCGCACACATATTTCATTAGCATACCAGCCCATGGTTTTATATGTTTTAACATATGACCACACACGAAGCTATGGTGGGGAGTTTGGTTTGTTTTTTTAAAACGGTTGAGTTTATATGCTACCACTTGTCATTTTTTTATTCGCCATTGTAAATGGAGCCCTTTTTATATGAGTGTGTGGTCACGTGGTGACCCTCATGACCATGACCTTGGCGATTAGGGGCTAGGCAGGCCCATAACCGTTTGACAGTTTGAACAGTTATGCAGTTGTGCACCGGTGCTAGGTTTTAGCACAAGTTTTTGAGCATGTTCTTGGTTGGACGCCCAGAGGTGTGTTTTGGAAAACCAGAGACAACAAGCTTGAAGGAAGAAAATGGAAGGAGGTATATCTTCTTGATTTTTTGGCCAAATGAGGTGCCAAAAAAGCCCATTTAGGGGTTTTTGGACGTTTTGAATCTGTTGGCACTGTTTTAAAAACCATTTGAAGACTTATTTTTCATTTTTTTCACTATTTAAGTTTCAAAGAGCTCCAAGGAGCTTGAATCCCTCATTGATTGAGGTCATGCTCAGATGATCCCATGTCTGTTTTCTGTGATTGAATAATCATTTTTGGATAATTGTTATGCTATGAAAATTTTGGAATAGGTTTCAGATCCATTTGAGGACTTTTACAGGTGTTTTTACCACAAAGAAGCTGAGGGAAGCTTAAGGCCACATGTAGAAGAGGTCATACCCGGATGAGCCATGATCCGTTTTCAGAGTTTTATTAGTCATTTCTAGGGTTTTTATGTATTATGAACCCAATGGTACAGTATGTATTTCCATTGGAGTTGAGAAACAAATTGTAAAAGAATTTTTGACAAATTAATCCCAGAGAGCCAAGTCCATTGATGGAGGTTCAAGGAGATGTAGCCCAGAGAGGGGTGAACTCCTTTATAATCTTGTTATGGTTGTGAGTTTGATGGTTTATTTGTTGCAAGTTTGTTGCTTTGTATTTATTTAAAGTACATACTTAACCATTTAAAAGAACATATCCTCACACATGAACACTTAAAAGAAGATGCATAAACTTGGCACATAATTTTTCTTGCATATTTTAACACATGGAGCAAGGTCCTGTAAAGTTTTATTTTTATGAAGTAGAGGGTGCTTGCATAGCATAACAAGTTAGCCCACTATTTTTAGATCATGTACACACCTCCCTGTTCCTTAGAACAGTTTCCATCCTTGAGACATTAAATGGTCAAAATCGATGGGAACCTGGGCTTGAGTGTTGCTTATGTGTCTTGGAGGTCCTAACCATTACAGGGTAGGATGGGCGGGTAGTCATTCTTATTTTTCATCAGTTGAATGTCATACATTACTTCCAGGTGATTTACATGCTTTTATGTTAGTACTTTATGTTGTTGTTGCATGAGTGGCATGCATTGTGTTGTCATCATGTTGCGATGCTGAGTATAATGTCATTATTACCTTCCTACACACAGATAGACAAAAAAAAGAAAAAAGTTTAAGGGTGATTTTATCAGTTGTACATTGTAGGATTCATACCAGATGGTGATGTTACATGTGGTATCAGAGCAGGTTCAACCCATGACTTGGGATCGCTATGGATTTCATTGATAGGATTTGATTATAATGTTACTAATTGAGTTGACTTGTATTCATGCAGGTAATCATGGTTAGAGGACGTCACGGAGGTAGACAATGGGGTGCTAGGGGAGGAGGTGCGATGCCTCCAATAACATCCACACTTGAGGGATCTAACCCCCAAGGAGATGAGCAGGTTGTCGGACAGGAGAAGATAGCAGTTGGTGATGTGGTCGGAGTGATGAGATATCTTCAACACATGTTTGACGCACTAATTAGCCATTTGGACAGAGATGAGGCCAGGGAACTGACACCCGTTAAGGTTCCACAACATGCTCTCGTCGGTACTTGTAGCATTCACCGTGAACTCAAGAAGGTCAAATTTCCCAAGTTCTTTGGTGCCCTAGATGGTGCAACCACCAAGGCATGGTTGGAGAACATGGCAATGTACTTTTCACTTCGCGATTATACCTCCAACATGAAGGTCTGCATGGTGGTCTTTCTCCTTAAGGGGAGAAATCTTCTATGGTGGAAGATGATCCTACCACAACTAAACATGGCTTTCAAAGACGTGTCATGGGAACTATTTGAGGGACGGTTCCGAGAGAGATACCTCTCAGAGGAATTCATTGAGCGCCAACTCAACGAGTTCAATGCCTTACAACAGGGTCGTCGTACGGTGCCTAAGTACAAGGCCCATTATATGGAGCTACTCCGGTATGCTCTGCACCTTAACACTGAGAAAATTAAGGTCAACAGGTTTTTGTTTGACCTTAACAACAACATCCATGCAAAGGTCAATATTTTTGATGCCTCAAACCTTGCATGATGTCGTCCAGAAGGCCCTCATAGTAGAGGAGGATCTTATCAGTGGGGGACAGACCAGGATTCCAGCGAGACTAGCAGGGCAGGTGTCATCTGGAGCACAACAGCATCAGACACTAGCCAAATATATGTTGGGATATCGTGGCTTCCAGAGGGGATCCACTTTCACTACACCTCAGCGACCGACCCCTCGGCAGAAGACACCTGATTGGGGACCACAACATCAGCAACAATGTTGACTGTAACAACAATAGTTTAGGCCTATTCAGTAGAATAGACCAGGATTTCAAGCTGGTGGGCTGTCATCTTCTACTTCAGGTACTAGGACTACTGGGTCGAATAAGGGGTTTTGGATGTGTGGGGAGACACAATACCAACACGACTGCCCAATGGAGAGGACTAGAGTGTCCAGATCATCTCGACCCACTACTGTGGGAGATATGGGAAAAGCCCATTAGATTCATGCAGTGGTGAATAATCGCCAGGCAGAGAATCAGTTGACTATTCTCAAGACGATAGGTACCATCGCTGACTAGTCTCTTAGTATTTTGACATATCTCGGTGCTACCGAGAGTTTCATTTATGGTGCAACGCTAAAAAGGATTAAGGTAAAGACAGTTGAACAGGATGAGTTTAGCTTCATAAATATGGCTTCAAGATCCAAACAAAAGGTTGGAGGAAAGGTTATGGGCTATATCCTTAACCTGGGAGAGTTTGTCACAAGGGCCAACTTGTACATCACAATCTGAGGATCTTATGATGTCCTAATTGGTATGGACTAGTTGGAATCTCATGAGGCAATACTCAACTATAAGACAAAATGGTTGATCTTGGTCAACGATGAGGGACAGAGCCATGTGATTGTAGGATGGAACCAGTGAGTTTCCGTAAGGTTCATATCTTCCTTACAGCTATGGAAGAGCATACACAAGGGGTGCAATCTTTATTTGATCCTTGCGTTAAATGAGAAGGGATTAACATAAGGTTTAGAACACCTTCCGGTGGTGAGAGAGTTTGCGGACATATTTCCGAAGGAGTTACCTGGGATGCCGCTGGATAGGGAATTGGAGTTTACAATAGACCTAAAAATAGGGGATGAACCGATAGCAAGAATGCCTTATCGAATGTCGACCCTGGAGTTACAAGAGTTAAGAATTCAACTAAAAGAATTGTTGGACCCGGGACTAATATGACCAAGTGTGTCACCGTGGGGTGCACCTGTTATTTTCATACGAAAGAAGGATGGGTCATGGAGGCTCTGCATTGACTACCGTCAGTTGAACAAAGCCACAATCAAGAATCAATATTCGTTGCCAAGGATTGATGATCTGTTCGATCAAATGAAGGGTGTGACGGTGTTCTCAAATATCAATTTGTGATCAGGGTATCACCAGTTATAGATTAAGGAAGATGACATCCCTAATACTACTTTTAAGATGAGGTTTGGACATTATGAGTTTATTGTTTTATCATTTGGACTGCCAAATGCCCTAGGGGTATTTATGAGTTTGATGAATGGGGTGTTCTGCAAGTACTTGGACAAGTTTGTCCAAGTATTCATTGATGATATTTTGATTTACTCTCGAACGATGGAGGAGCATGACGAGCACTTGCACTTGGTAATACAGTGTCTGTGAGAGCACAAATTTTAATGGAAGTTGTACAAATTCTCTTTTTATCAATCGAATATTCACTACTTAGGGAATGTCATCTCTGACGAAGGCATCGTCATTGATCCAGCAAATTTCGAGGCCATTATGGAATGGCTTGCACTGACGAACGTCCCAGAAGTGCATAGATTCATGGGTTTAGCAGGATACTATCGACGGTTCGTCGAGGGATTTTCGAAGATAGCAAATCCGATCACAGAGTTGTGGAAGAAGAACAAGAAGTTTGTTTGACCAAGAAATGCATCGAAGCATTTTGTAGGCTCAAGGAATTGTTGGCAATAGCACCGATACTAAAGGTCCCTGACATGGACGCAGACTTCTTCGTATGCACTAACGTATCCAAGGAAGTCTTAGGCAGGGTCTTGATGCAAGATAGATGAGTGATTGCTTACATTTCGAAGAAATTGAGAAGGCATGAGGAGAACTACATGACACACAATTTGGATTTGTTAGCCATTGTTTATGCCTTGAAGGTTTGGAGACACTACCTTGTTGGATGAAAATTTGAACTAAAGATTGACCATTGTGGACTACAACACATATTTATGCAAAGAGACCTAAACGCACGATAATGGTGTTGGTCGGAATTGCTTAGCGAGTACGAATTTGATATTACTTACATAAAAGGAACAATGAACTAAGTGGTGGATGCATTGAGTCAGAGACCACGCATCTTTTCGGTGCTGCCTCTTCAAACGAATCTGCGTGAAAATATTCTAACTTTACAGCGTGACGATGACTGATACAAAGAGGTCGAGGGTTTTATTGGACAAAACACAATGATGGTACCACGATTTGAAGGATTTTCATTTGATAGTGATGGATTATTGAGGTTTAAAAATCAGACCTATGTACAACCGAACGACGAGTTGAGGATGTTGATTCTGAGCGACGCTCATAGAGAAGTTTACATGGCTCACTCGAGAGTCACAAAGATGAGGGAAAACCTTAAACCATTATTCTTCTGGAAGGGAATGAAGTCCAAGATAGTCAAATATGTGGCCATATGTCTAGAATGTCAACAGGTAAAGCCTAAACATAGACATGGAGTCAAATTTCTAAAACCACATGTTATTCCAGAATCAAAATGGGAGGTTATTTTGATGGATTTTATTGTTAGATTGACACCGACGCAAGGAGACATGACTCAAGTTTCATAGTAGTAGACACTCTGACGAAGAGTGCTCACTTTATTCCTGTGAATACAATGTATTAGGCACCTAACATAGCTAGAGTTTTCATCAGTGAGATTGTGAGGCTGTATGGAATGCCTAAGAGGATTATATTTGATCGAGGATCAATGTTTGCTAGATGATTTTGGACAAGTTTCCAAGAGGCCTTGGGAACCCAACTTAACTTTAGTACTACGTATCACCTAGAGACTGACGGGAAAACCGAACGAATGAACCAAACCTTGGAGGATATGTTGCGCATGTACGTGATGGACCAACAAAAGCATTGGGAAGAATTCTTGCCACTAGTGGAGTTCGCTTACAAAAATAGTTACCAGAGCACCATTAAGATGGTGCCTTTTGAGTTTCTTTACTGGCGACCATGTCAGACGCCTTTGAGTTGGGATCATCTTGAGGATAGGGTCCTGGTGGGACCAAAAGAGATCCAAGAAATGGAAGAGAAAATGAAAACAATAAGACAAAGGATTAAAGAAGCACAGTATCGAGAGAAGAGTTATATCGATGCGCACCATGTCAACCATAGTTACGAGGTCAACGATCAAGTCTTCTTGCAGGTTAACCCGCATAAAAGTTCAATCAAGTTTGGAAAGGGAGCTAAAATCTCTCCTAGGTTCGTGGGAAATTTCGAGATTGTGGAAAGAAAGGGGTCTATGGCCTATCGACTAGCCTTGCCTGATTCTTTGAGGTGCATGCACGATGTTTTTCATGTATCTATTTTGAGACATTATATTAGTGATCCTACACATGTTATTGACGTGATTTCCTTACAGGTGACGGATGAGGGGGTACTCACGGTTGAGCTGATCCACATCTTGGATCATCACGTTTGACAACTACGACATTGAACGATAGAGCAAGTCAAGGTCCAGTGGGACAATTATAGTCTGCACTCGGTGACCTAGGAGGACGCATATGATATGCGTCAGCAGTTTCCATTTTTGTTTGATAGATAGACATATGATACTGTGATAGACTTTATTTCGACAATTATACTGTGAAACTTCGGGATGAATTTTATACCAAGAGGGGGTGCATGTAACATCCCTCTTTGACACACTGAGCGAACTTATTCTTTGAGGACACTTGCTTGCAAGTGATCCAGATTTTTATGTTATTAAAACTTTTGATTTTGATTATGAGACGTTATGGGTTGATGACATGTTGTTTTACTGCATTGACATAGAGAGGTTCTATTCACTCGGTTTACTGAGTGTGTAGGATTTCGGACCTCAAGGATGCAGATGCATCGATGGAACCCCTTGGAATTTAGATCGAGTCAGGGAGTGTACCATTGGGGTTTGATTGTTTTATTGTGATATTAGTTCATCTGATTAGATGATATGATATGAATATGTTCTAACATGATTTGTTGATGATGCAGGCTGACAATAGCTTGCCGACCAGACTCACATGTGGAGTAAAGAGGTCATGCATGACTACTAGAGAGGTTGAGGGAGAGGTGTGGACATCAGCCCTGCCACAACCTACTAGCACTACTGTCATGGATCAAACTATAGGTTAACATTTACCTAGTTCAAGAGGACCCATGATGTCATGAGGGAAGACTGTGACAGTCGCTCACGATGATTCTAAGGGGTGCACAATAAGGTGGGGGCCTTATTCCTTAGAGGCCCCTAGTCTCCCACAAGTTCACCTGGCTACGTATTGACTACAGGTTTTTTTTATGTCTACCAAGTCAGTCAAGCGGTGAGTGACACCCTTAGAGCACGTGGTGCATCCTGAAGGGCACGTCGCGCAAGAAAAATGGAAAGAGGTCGATGGCACCCTTGGGGCACCTAGTGCATCCTGAAGGGCACATCGTGTTGTTTTCATAAATGAATGAACCTAGATAGCGTTAGGATGAATAATGTGTTAAGTATTTAAAAAAAAAAAATTCCCTAATTAAATGTTGCCCAATACAAAATTTAAGGTCTAAGTCAAAATTACGCTAGTGGTAAAATTTTGTCTAACTATAAAATAATAATAATAATAATTAAAATAAAAAACAACTTAAATAATAATTATGATCTTCGTAAAATCTTGTAACATGAGGGGAGTAAGAAATTTAAATTATTCATAAAAAATCAGTTGGAATTAATTGTTTTATCTTTTTGATAATTTAAAAGATACTAACTAAATGATAAAAGGGAAAAAGGGTTAAATTCCACACCTACCTTTTTGAGTTCTAATTAAAAAGGGGAAAGAGGGAAAATCTAAAATTTTAGGAAATTAGGAAAAGAGGTAAACATAAAAAGGGAAAAGGGGGAACTTAAGGGAAAAAGTGGAAGGTCAAACTTAGTAAAGAATCTACCATTTAAGAGATTTATAATTTAAACTGAACTAGCAATTTAATAAAATTGAAAGTTATTAAAACCTGTAAGAGAATTTGGGGACACCTATGAGTGATTCTAGGAGTAACTCTAGGTGGGTGAGGGAAACAAAAATAATTAATTAATTAAATAAGTTAATTTATGGAGGAAGAAAGGGGATGGGTGGCACTTGTACGGGGAGGAAGTTTTAGGAAATTAATTATAAAAACTTAACTAAAAGAGAATTTTTGGAAAGTAAGGAACCATGAAACTCTATATAATGAAGGGAGGTGATGGAGGTTGGATCTTCTTCTGTTTGCGTAACGTTACACCAAAAAAATATCTACTTGACTGACTTAACTTGTGGGAGTTGGGATACCCATCTCGGTGAAGAGTGGTAGCTCAGACTTGCGAGGCAAGGTGTGAGCTAGTTGAAATCTCGGGATAGTGAGTGTGTGGCCCCTTTGCGGGTCGGGGGCCTAAGGGGGAAGAAGACTACCCCTAGCATTGGCTGGGAGGTACYGATGAAGTSTCGATGGCTAGGGAGMAGGAGTTGTGYGAAGCGCTYTGGACRTCATTCAGAGCAGGTGATCATGCARCAGTACGTTCTCTTCATTTTTTTATTGTAGAATGTATTAGGACTTATGCTTGGTTCTGCTTATTTAATGGAGAAGTAAAGTGATGTTTTTTTTTTAAATTGATGACTGAACTTTCCTTATCCTAGCTCGATGGTTGTTGAATCCCATGTCCTTCGTTTACCACATGTCTTGACCACCTTGTTGTGTTGATTGCAACCTTCGTGGTTGTTTAGCCTTCGTCCCTGGCTCACCAGTCCTCGCCAAACCAGTTGGCCAGGAGCCTGATCTACGGTCGTCRCCTTAGTGTTAAAAGACCTATGGATCTGAACACCCTACTTTTATGTGTGAGGATKATGAGTGAAGCATGAACCTATTAGCYGGYTACCCTTGATGTTTGTCCCTGGTTGATTGTGGATTCCGCCATCTGGCAACGACCACTGCGTGTGGATTATCTGGTGTCCTGGCAGCTTTTCTCTTTGACTTGACTGATAGAACCCCCAACAATCATTCCATGACCTTTCCCTTTGGATCCTTGCATTCTCTTACTGTTGTTTACACTGTATTAGAGCTATAACAATGGAAGCATGGATTGATTCCCTGTCTGCAATTTTTTGGGTATTTTGGAAAATGGAAAAACACAATGGTTTCATGACTGCATTTTTATTTATTTATATTCTGGCAAAGGAAAAACATTTTTTTTTATTTGTTATTACTTTTTGCGTTGTATGGGTATTCTGGCAATGGAAAAACAATTTGATTCTCTTTCTGCAATTTTTATTTGTATCCTGGAATCGAAAAACATTTTTATGTTTTTTTTGTCTGCGTTGTTTGGTATTCTGGCAATGGAAAAACATTTTTTTTATATATGTTATTCCTGTCTACGTTGTATGGGTATTCTAGAAATGGAAAAACGATTTGATTCTCTGTCTGCAATTTTTATTTGTATCCTGGAATGGAAAATTATTTTTTTGTTTTTCTTGTTTGTATTTTTCCCCTTGGTTACTACAGTAATTGCTTATTATTAATGATAGGAAAAATGTAATTTACTTATGGGGTGTCGTCACAACGATTTGTTTATTGTACAATGCTAGAGAAGAAAAACAAAATCCCCTTTTGGTGTGTCCCTTTACATGTTCTTCCCTTTTAAAATGAGACTATGATTGTTGATTAATTACCCACAATTTTTCCATTCAAAACATTGCTGAGATTGTGGTTTAAATGCTCAAGAATTTCCATTCAAAACCGATTTGAGAACATTTTTTAATGTTCACAATTTTACCATTCAAAACATTTGAGATCATTGCTTAATTTCTCACAATTTGCCATTCAAAAGTGACTGAGACCATTGTTTAATGCTCACGATTTTACCATTCAAAATTGTCTGAGATCATTGTTTAATGCCCATGATTATTGCCTTTAAAAGTTGACATAGATTGTTGTTGAAAAGCCCACAGTTTCGCCCAATAAATGTGACTGAGTTTCCATTATTTACCACGATTTTGGCTATCCAAATTTTAATTATCACGATTGTTACCTAGATTTTATTACCACAATTCTTACTGTCATGAACCTACATCCTTTTTGTTACCAAGACTTGGCACCATGACTTCATTCCGACAATGAAATATTGTTATTGCCAAATTTGAATTTCATTGATGGCACTTCATTCTTAATGTGCAACGACTGGCTTGATGGCATCATAGATGAAGCTCTGGCATTGTAATTTTTATTTCTTACAAGTATGAAATTTTACTTCATTTACTGTTACACAAATTTCATTCATATTGTTACACCAATTTTATTACCATGACATGCCATTAAGGATGGTTGTGTTTACTTCCTTAAGGACCATGTTTTTCCATCAATTTATTGATTGAGTCTGATGTAGTATGACCGCGAGTTGATCCTTCAATGCTGGTATTGTCCTTTCTTCTATGACAATTGAGTGTACTCAACATTCTCGCTGCAAACATTAACTGCTATAGCGATGTTGTTAGTCAAGATGTTTCCTTCTTTATGTGAATAGACAGATAGATATTGATATAGTTACCATAGATGCATGACATGTGTAATTAATTGTTTACCAGTGTCATATTTAGCATTTTGATTTGATATAGCTAATGTGGTTATATATATTGTTAAGTGATAGTTAGACTGTAATTTGGGGATTATTTTAGAATTTCCCATTTAGATTATGATTAATAGTTAAATGAGATTAGTGAGTATTGCCCCAAGAAGAGATTAAGCTGGCTAAATTAAGGAAATACCATATTAATTGTCAATGTCCTATAATTTGATTAAATGTATTACTTTCAAGGCAATACTGTAATAGTAAGCTGAGTAAATGTTATATCTCTTTCAATCCAATCATTGTGTTATGATATTAAGTTTAATGCCTAGCCTCTGATATTTTCTCTACTGATCATTTAGTGGAATGACCAGTTCTATTGTCTTAATGTTATATAGTAACAAGTGTTAATGTCTTACACATCATTCCAAACCATGATTGCATTAAGGATTAAATTGATGGTACGTTGATGACCCAGCTATGATTTAGACTTGCTCACTTGATACACTTTAAATGTTAATTTAGACTGGCGTACATTGACCTAATTGCAATCAGACTTGTTGATTTTTATGTTAATATAGAATTGCAATTTATGGAGTAATTGAATTTGACATACTAATGGATAAGTAACCGATGATAAACACGATGGTCAGTTGGACTATTTTAGACATGACTAATGGTAGGGTTGTCGACAAATTCATTTTTAGCTTGTGATTCTCGTTAAGGGTGTTGTTGTTCATTTTAATTAATGTTTGTACTTGGTTTTGTAAACATTTAATGCGCTTGGTTTTCTCACTATAAGGGTTCTAGTTACTTGTGTAATTTATTTTGGGTCATTAGGATGATTTTCCTTATCTCAGTAAGCTTGGTCTGCTTATGTCGGGTGGGATGTACGCACCTCCTTGTTCCTCAGAACAGTTGTTAGCCTTGAAACCTTAAATGGTCAAAATTGATGGCAACCTGGGCTTGAGTGTTGCTTATGTGTCCTGGAGGTCCTAACCATTACAGGGTAGGATGGGTGGGTAGTCATTCTTATTTTTCATCGGTTGAATGTCATACATTGCTTCTAGGACACATAAGCAACAACAATATAATGAAATAACATGTGTTGTGTTTTCATCATGTTGTGATGTTGAGTATAATGTCATTATTTCCTTCCTACACACACAAAAAAAAAATTAAGGGTTCTTTTATCAGTTGTACATTATAGGAGTCGTACCAAATTCAGATGTTACATGTGGTATCAGAGCGAGTTCAACCTGCAACTTGGGATTTCTACGACTTTCGTTGATATGATTTGATTATAATGTTACTAATTGAGTTGATTGGTATTCATGCGGGTAATCATGGTTAGAGGACATCACGGAGGAAAATGATGGGGTGCTAGGGGAAGAGGCATGACACCTCTAGTAGCATCCATGCCTCAGGGATCTATCCCCTAGGGAGATGAGCAGGTTGTTGGATAGGAGTAGATAGCACTTGGGGATGTGGTCAGAATGATGAAATATTTTCAGCAGATGTCTGAGGCAGTGATCAACCGTTTGGACAGAGATGAGGCCAAGGCACCATCACCTGCTAAGGTTCCACCGCGCACTCCATTTGGTACTGGTAGCATTCACCGTGAACTCAAGAAGATCAAATTTTCTGAGTTCTTTGGTGCCTCGAATGGTACAGCCACCAAGTCATGGTTGGAGAACATGGCAATGTGCTTTTCACTTCGTGATTATACCTCCAACATGAAAGTCCTCATGGTGGTCTTTCAACTGAAGGGGAGCACTCTTCTATTGTTGAAGATGCTCCTACCACAGCTTAACATGGTCATCGAAGACATGTCATGGGAACTATTCGAGGAACGGTTTTGAGAGAGATACCTTTCAGAGGAACTCATTGAGTGTTTAGTCAACAAGTTCAACGCCTTATGACAGGGCAGTCATACGGTGCATGAGTACGAGGCCCATTATATGGAGCTACTCCAGTATGCTCTGCACCTTAACACTGAGAAACTTAAGGTCAACAGGTTTGTGTTCGGTCTTAATGGCAACATACATGCAAAGGTGAGGATTTTGATGCCTCAAATATTGAATGATGTCATCCATAAGGCCCTCATAGCAGAGGAGGATCTTATCAGTGGGGTTCAGACCAGGACTCGAGCGAGACCAGTAGGGCAGGTGTCATATACAACACAACAACTTCAGACACAAGCCAGACATACGTTAGGATATCATGGCTTCCAGAGGGATCCACTTTTACTACACCTCGGTGACCGACGCCTCAGTAGAGGACACGTTATCGGGGACCACAGCATCAACAACAATGTCAAAGGAAGCAACAATATTTTAGGCCTATTCAATAGAACAAACTAGGATTCTAGGTTGGTGGGCCATCATCTTCTACTTCAAGTACCAGGACTACTAGGATGAAGAAGGGGTGTTGGATGTTTGGGGAGCCACATTACTAGGGAAACTACCCGGTGAAGAGGACTAGAGCATCCAGATCAGGTGAACCCACTACTGTGGGAGATATGTGAAAAGGAAATTAGATTCATGCAGTAGTGAAAAACTACCAGGCAGAGCATCAATCGACTTTTCTTGACATGATAGGTAGCATCGTTGACCAGACACTTAGCATTTTGATATATCTCGATGCTACCTAGAGTTTCATTTCTGGTGCATAGATAAAAAGGATTAAGGTAAAGGCAGACAAACATGATGATTTTAGCTTCGTAGAGATGGCTTCGGGAGCCAAACAAAAGTTTGGAGGAAAGGTTATGGGCTATATCCTTAACCTGGGAGAGTTTGTCAAAAGGGCCAACCTGTATGTCACAATATTAGTTTATTATGATGTCGTAATTGGTATGGACTAGTTGGAATCGCATGAGGTGATACTTAACTATAAGACGAAATGGATGATATTGGTTGATGATGAGGGATAGAGACGTGTGACTATAGGATGGAACCAGGGAGTTTACCTGAGGTTCATCTATTCCTTACAGCTATGGAAGAGCATGCACAAGGGCTGCAAGCTTTATGTGATCCTTGCATTAAACGAGAAGGGATTAACAAAAGGTTTAGATCACCTTCCAATGGTGAGAGAGTTTACATATTTCCAGAGGATTTACCTGGGAATTGGATTTTACCATAGACCTAAAACCAAGGACTGAACTGATAGAAAGAGCGCCTTATCAAATGTCGACCCCGGAGTTACAAGAGTTAAGAATGCAACTAAAAGAATTGTTGGACTTGGGACTGATACGACCAAGTGTGTCACCATGGGGTGCACCTGTTATTTTCATATGAAATAAGGATGGGTCATGGAAACTCTACATTGACTACCATCAATTGAACAAGGCCACGATCAAGAATCAATATCCATTGCCAAGGATTGATGATATGTTCGATCAAATGAAGGGAACGATGGTGTTCTCAAAGATCGATTTGCGATCAGGGTATCAGTAGTTACATATTAAGGAAGATGACATCCCTAAGACCTCCTTTAAGACAAGGTTTGGACATTATGATTTTATTGTTTTACCATTTGTATTGACAAACACCCCAGGGGTATTTATGAGTTTGATGAATGGGGTGTTTTGCGAGCACTTGGAAAAGTTCGTCCAAGTTTCATTGATGATATTTTGATTTACTATCAGATGAAGGAGGAGCATGACGAGCACTTGCGCTTGGTAATATAGTGTCTGCGAGAGCATAAATTGTATGGGAAGTTGTCCAAATGCTATTTTTATCAATCGAAGATTCACTACTTAGGGCATGTCATCTCCAACGAAGACATCGTCATGGATCCAGCAAAGGTCGACGCTATTATGGAATGGCCTGCACCGACGAATGTCTCGGAAGTGCATAGCTCCATGGGTTTAGCAGGGTACTATCGATGATTCATTAAGGGATTTTCGAAGATAGCAAATCCAATCACAAAGTTAGAGAAGAAGAATGAGAAGTTTCTTTGGACCGTGAATTGCGCAAAAGCATTTCGTAGGCTCCAGGAATTGTTGACAACAACACTGATACTAAAGGTCCTTGACATGGAAGCGGACTTCTTGGTATGCACGGATGCATCCAAGGAAGGCTTAGGTGGGGTCTTGATGTAAGATGGACAATTGGTTGCTTACATTTTGAGGAAACTGAGAAGGCATGAGGAGAACTAAATGACGCATGATTTGGAGTTGTTAGCCATCGTTTATGCCTTGAAGGTTTGGAGACACTACCTTGTTGGATGAAGATTTGAACTAAAGACTAACCATTGTGGACTACAACACATCTTTATGAAAAGCGACCTGAACGCGCGACAATGGTGTTGGTTGGAATTAAATAGCGAGTACGACTTTGAGATTACTTACATAAAAGGAATAGTGAACCGAGTGGCAGATGCATTGATTCAGAGACCACACATCTTTTCGTTCCTGCCTCTTCAGATGAATCTGTGTGAAAATATTCTAACTTTACAGCGTGATGATGACTGGTACAAAGAGGTCACGGGTTTTATCGGACAAAACAAACTGATGGTACCATGATTTGAAGGATTTTCATTTGACAACGATGGATTATTAAGGTTTAAAAATTGGATCTATGTATCGCCAAACGACGAGTTGAGGATGTTGATCCTAAGTGAGGCTCATAGAGAAGTTTACATGGCTCAGTCGGGAGTCATGAAGATGAGGGCAGACCTTAAACCCCTATTCTTCTAGAAGGGAATGAAGGCTGACATAGTCAACTATGTGGCCAGATGTATTGAATGTCAATAGGTAAAGGATTAACATAGACACCCAGCTGGATTACTACAACCACATTCTATTCCAAAATCAAAATGGGGGGTTATTTCGATGGATTTTATTGTTGGATTGCCACTAACGACAAGTAGACATGACTCGATTTTCGTAGTAGTAGACACTCTGATGAAAAGTGCTCACTTTATTCTTGTGCGTATGACGTATCAGGAACTTAGCATAGCTAGAGTTTTCATCAGTGAGATTGTGAGGTTGCATGGAATGCCTAAGAGGATTATATCCGATCAAGGATCGGTGTTTACTAGACAATTTTGGTTGATTTTCCAAGAGGCCTTGGGAACCCAACTTAAATTTAGTACTGCGTATCACCCAGAGACTAACTGCTAGATTGAATGAATGAAAAAAACCTTGGAGGAAATGTTTCACATGTATGTGATGGACCAACAAAATCATTGGGAAGAATTCTTGCCACTAGTGGAGTTCACTTACAACAACAATTACCAGAGAACCATTACGATGGCACCTTTCAAGTTTCTTTATGGGCGATCGTTTCAGACACTTTTTAGTTGGGATCGGCTTGAGGATGGCGTCCTAGTGGGACCAGAAGCGATCCAAGAAATGGAAGATCAAATGAGAACAATAAGACAAAGGATTAAATAAGTGTAGTATTGACAGAAGACTTATGCCGATGCGCACCATGTCGACCGTAATTATGAGGTCGACGATCGATTATTCTTGCAGGTTAAACTGCATAAAAGTTCGATCAAGTTTGGGATGGGAGATAAAATCTCTCCTAGGTTCATGCGACCTTTTGATATTGTGGAGAGAAAGGGGCCTGTGGCCTATCGACTAGCCTTGCCTGATCCTTTGAGGCGCATGCACGATGTTTTTCATGTATCTGTTTTGAGACATTATATTAGTGATCCTACAAATGTTATTGACATGATTTCCTTCCAGGTGACAGATGAGAGGGCACTCACAGCTGAGCTTATCCACATCTTGGATCATCACATTCGATAGCTACGACGTTGAATGATAGAGTAGGTCAAGGTCTAGTGGGACAATTATAGTCTGCACTCGGTGACCTAGGAGGACACATATGAAATGCGCCAACATTTTCCATTTTTGTTTGATAGATAGACATATGATACTGTGATACACTTTATTTCTACATTTATACAGTGAAACTTCGGGATGAAGTTTAGACCAAGAGGAGGTGTATGTAACATCCTACTCTGGCGCACTGAGTGAACTTATTCTTTGAGCACACTTGCTCGCAAGTGATCCAGATTTTTATGCTATTAAAACTTTGAATTTTGATTATGAGGTATTATGGTTTGATGACATGTTGTTTTACTACATTGACATAGACAGGTGCTATTGACTCGGTTTATTGAGTGTGCAGGATTTTGGACCTCAAGGATGCAGAGGCATTGATGGAACCCATTGGACTTCGGATCGAGCTAGGTAGTGTACCATTGGGGTTTGATTTTTTTACTGTGATATTAGTGCATCTGACTAGATGATATGATATGGATATGTTCTGACATGATTTGTTGATGATGCAGGCTGATGATAGCTTGCTGACCAGACTCACATGTGGAGTAAAGGGGTCATGCATGACTACCAAAGATGTTGATGGAGAGGTGTAGACAACAGCCTTGCCGCAGCCTACTACCACTCCCATCATGGATCGAACTATAGGTTAACGTTTACCTAGTTTGAGAGGACCCACGATGCCATGAGGGAAGACTGTGCCAAAGTCTCATGATGATTCTAAGGGGCACGCAATAAGGAGGGGCCCTTATTCCTTAGAGGGCCTCAGTCTCCCACAAGTTCACCTGGCAAAGTATTGACTCTAGGGGTTTTTGATATCTACCAAGTCAGTCAAGAGGCGAGTGACACCCTGGAGGCATGTGGTGCATCCTGAAGGGCACATCGCACAAGAAAAATGGAAAGAGGCGAGTGGCAGCCTTGGAGCACCTAGTGCATCTTGAAGGGAACATCGCATTTTTTTGATAAATGAATGAACCTAGACAGCCTTAGGATGAATAACGTGTTAAGTATTTAAAAAAAAAAAACAATTTCCCTAATTAAATGTTGCTCAATACAAAATTTAAGGTCTAAGTCTAAATTATGCTAGTGGTGAAATTTTGTCTACCTATTAAAAAAAATAATAATAATTAAAATAAAAACAACTTAAATAATAATTATGATCTTCGTAAAATCTTGTAACACAAAGGAAGTAAGAAATTTAAATTATTCATAAAAAATCAAGTGGAATTAATTGTTTTATCTTTTTGATAATTTAAAATATACTAACTAGATGATAAAAGGGAAAAAGGGTTAAATTCCACACCTGCCTTTTTGAGTTCTAATTAAAAAGGGGAAAGAGGGAAAATCTAAAATTTTAGGGAACTAGGAAAAGAGGTAAACATAAAAAGGGAAAAAGGGGAACTTAAGGGAAAAAGTAGAAGGTCAAACTTAGTAAAGCATCTACCATTTAAGAGATTTCTAATTTAAATTGAACTAGCAATTTAATAAAAGGGAAGGTTATTAAAACCTATAAGAAAATTTGGGGACACCTGGGAGTGATTCTAAGAGTAACTCTAGGTGGGTGAAGGAAATAAAGATAATTAATTAATTAAAGAAGTTAATTTATGCAGGAAGGAAGGGGATGGGTAGCACTTGTACGGGGATGAATTTTTAGGAATTTAATTATAAAACTTAACTGAAAGAGAATTTTTGGAAAGTAAGGAACCACCAAACTCTATATAATGAAGGGAGGTGATGGAGGTTGGATCTTCTTCTATTTGCCTAACGTTATGATGCAAAAATATCTACTTGACTGACTTAACTTGTGGGAGTTGGGATACCCAACTCGGTGAGGAGTGGTAGCTCAGCCTTGCGAGCCGAGTTGGGAGGTAAGTGAAATCTCGGGATAGTGAGTGTGTGGCCCCTTTGCACCTCAAGAGGCTAAGGGGGAAGAAGAGTACCCCTAGCATTGGCTGGGAGGTACCGGTGAAATCTCGACGGTCGTTGAGAAGGAGTTGCATGGAGCGCACGGTATGTCATTCAGAGCAGGCGATCAAGAAACGATACGCTCTCTTCATTTTTGTATGGTAGAATGTATTAGGACTTATGCTTGGATCTGCTTATTTAATGGAGAAGTAAAATAATGTTTTTTTTTTTTCAATTGATGAGTGAACTTTCCTTAGCATAGCTCGATGGTTGTTGACTCCCATGGCCTTAATTTCCCACATGTCTTGACCACCTTATTGTGTTGATTGTGACCTTTGTGGTTGTTTAGCCTTCATCCCTAGCTCACCAGTCCTTGCCTGAGCAGTTAGCCAACAACCATATCTATGGTTGTTTCCTTAGCGTTAAAAGACCTATGGATCTCAACGCCCCTCTTTTCTGTGAGAGGATGATGAGCGAAGGACAAACCTGTTAGCCAACTACCCTTGATGTTTATGTCGGGACGATTGTGGATTTCGCCATCTGGAAATGATCTCTACGTGTGGATTATCTGGTGTCCTGGTAGGTTTTCTCTTTGAATTGACTGATAGAACCCCTGGAAATCATTCCATGACCTTTCCCTTTGGATCCTTGCATTCTCTTACTATTGTCTACACTGTATTGGAGCTATAGCAATGGAAGCACGGATTGATTCCTTGTCTGCAAATTTTTGGTTATTCTGAAAAATGGAAAAACACAATGGTTTCATGACAGCATTTTTATTTATTTATACTCTGGCAATGGAAAAACAATTTTTTTTTTTGTTTGTTGTTACTGTCTACGTTGTATGGGTATTCTGGCAATGGAAAAATGATTTGATTCTCTGTCTGCAATTTTTATTTGTATCCTGGAATGGAAAAATGTTTTTGTGTTTTTTTTGTCTACGTTGTTTGGTATTATGGAAATGGAAAAATGTTTTCTTTTTATTAGTTATTTATGTCTGCGTTGTATGGGTATTCTGGCAATGAAAACATGATTTGATTCTCTGTTTGCAATTTTTATTTGTATCCTGGAATGGAAAAACGTTTTTGTGTTTTTCTTGTCTACGTTTTTCCCCTTGGTTACTACAGTAATTGCTTATTATTAATGACATGAAAAACATAATTCCCTTATGGGGTGTTGTCACAACGATTTGTTTATTATACAATGAAAGAAAAGAAAGACGAAATCCCCTTCCGTTGTGTCCTTGTACATGTTTTTCCCTTTTAAAATGAGACTATGATTGTTGATTAATTATCCACGATTTTTACATTCAAAATGTTTAAATGCTCATGAATTTCCAATCAAAACCTGTCTAAGACCATTGTTTAATGCTCACGATTTTACCATTCAAAACATGTCTAAGATCGTTGTTTAATTGATCACGATTTTCCATTCAAATGTGACTGAGACCATTGTTTAATGCTCACAATTTTACCATTCAAACATGTATGAGATCATTGTTTAATTCCCATGATAATTGCCTTTAAAATTTGGCATGGATTTTTGTTGAAAAGCCCATGGTTTTGCCCAATAAATGTGATTCAGTTGTTGTTATTTACCACTGTTTTGGTTACCCATATTTTAATTATCATGATTGTTACCAAGATTTTATTACCACAACTCTTACTATCACGAACCTACCTCCTTGTTGTTACTGTGACTTGGCACCATGACTTCATTCCGGCAATGAAATATTATTATTGCCAAATTTGAATTTCATTGATGTCACTTCATTCTTAAAGTGCAATGACTAGCTTGATGGAATCACAAATGAAACTCTGGCACTGTAATTTTTATTTCTAACAAGTGTGAAATTTTACTTGATTTACTGTTACACAAATTTCATTCATACTGTTACATCGATTTTATTACCATGACATGCCATTAAGGATGGTTGTGTTTACTTCCTTAAGGACCATGTTTTGCCATCAATTTGTTTATTGAGTTTGTTGTAGTATGACCGCGATTTGATCCTTCAGCGGTGGTATTGTCCTTCCTTCTCCAACAATTGGGTGTACCCAGCATTCTCACTGCCAACATTAACTGCTACAACAATGTTGTTAGTCAAGCTGTTTCCTTATTTATGTGAATAGATAGTTAGATATTGATATAGTTACTATAGATGGATGGCATGTGTAATTAATTGTTTACCAGTGTCATATTTAGCATTTTTCTTTGATATAGCTAATGTGGTTATATATATTATTAAGTGATAGTTAGACTATAATTTGGAGATTATTTTATAATTTCACATTTAGATTATGATTAATGGTTAAATGAGATTAGTGAGCATTGCCCCAATAAGAGATTAAGCTGGCTAAATTAAGGAAATACCATATTAATTATCAATGTCATATAATTTGATTAAATGTATTACTTTCAAGGCAATACTGTAATAGTAAACTGAGTAAATGTTATATCTCTTTCAATCCAATCATCGTGTTATGATATTAAGTTTAATGCCTAGCCTCTGATATTTTCTCTACTAATCATTTAGTGGAATGACCAGTTCTATTGGTTAAATGTTATATAGTAACAAGTGTTAATGTCTTACACGTCATTCCCAACCATGATTGCATTAAGGATTAAATTGATGGTACGTTGATGACCCAGCTATGATTTAGACTTTCTCACTTGATACACTTTAAATGTTAATTTAGACTCGCGTACATTGACCTAATTGCAATTAGACTTCTTGATTTTTATGTTAATAAAGAATTGTAATTTATGGACTAATTGAATTTGACTTACTATTTGATGAGTAACCGATGTTAAACATGATGGTTAGTTGGACTATTTTAGACATGATTAATGGTTGGGTTGTCAACAAATTCATTTTTAGCTTGCGCTTCCTGTTGAGGGTGTTGCTCATATTAACTAATGTTTGTACTTGGTTTAGTAAACTTTTAATGCAGTTGGTTTGCTCACTGTAAGGGTTCTAGTTACTTGTGTAATTAATTTTGCGTTGTTAGGATGATTGTCCTTAGCTTAGTAGGCTTGGTCTGCTTGTGTCGGGTGGGATGTACACGCCTCCTTGTTCCTTAGAATAGTCGCCAGCCATGAGACCTTAAATGGCGAAAATCAATGGGAACCTAGGCTTGAGCGTTGCTTATGTGTTCTGGAGGTTCTAACAATTGCAGGGTAGAACGGGCGGGTAGTCATTCCTATTTTTCATCGGTTGAATGTTGTACATTTCTTCCAGGTGCTTGATGTGATTTTATGTTAGTCTGTTATGTTTTTGTTGCATGAGTGGCATGCATTGTGTTGTCATCATGTTACGATGTTGAGTATTATGTTATTATTACCTTCTTACACACACACAAAATTAAAAAATAAAAATAAAAAATTAATGGTGCTTTTACCAGTTGTACATCGTAGGAGTCATACCAGATGGGGATGTTACATGTGGTATTAGAGCGGGTTCAGGCTGCAACTTGGGATCACTATGGATTTCATTGATATGATTTGATTATAATGTTACTAATTGATTTGACTTGTATTCATGCAGGTAATCATGGTTAGAGGACGTCGCGGAGGCAGACAACGAGGTTCTAGGGGAGGAGGCACGAGATGAGGCCAGGGAACCGAAACCCGCTAAGGTTCCACCATGCACTCTAGTCGGTACTGGTAGAGTTCACCATGATCTCAAGAAGTTCAAATTTCTCAAGTTCTTTGGTTCCCCAGACAGTGCAGCCGCCGAGGCATGGTTGGAGAACATGGCGATGTGCTTTGCACTTCATGATTATACCTACAAAATGAAGGTCTGCATGGCATTATTTCAACTAAAGGGGATCACTCTTCTATGGTGGAAGATTCTCCTACCACAACTGAACATGGCCTTTGAAGATGTGTCATGGGAACTGTTCGAGGAATGGTTCCAAGAGACATACCTTTCAGAGGAATTCATTGAGCATCAGCTCAATGAGTTCAATGCCTTACAATAGGGAGGTCATACGGTTCTAGAGTACAAGGCCCATTAAATGGAGCTACTCCGGTATGTTTTGCAACTTAACAATGAGAAACTTAAGGTCAACAGGTTTGTGTTCGGCCTTAATGACAACATACGTGCAAAGGTGAGGATTTTGATGCCTCAAACCTTGCATGATGTCATCCAAAAGGCCCTCATAGTAGAGGAGGAGCTTATCAGTGGGGGTTAGACTAGGACTCTAGCGAGACCAACAGGGTAGGTGTCATCTAGAGCATAGTAGCATTAAACACTAGCTAGACATATGTTGGGATATCATGGCTTCCAGAGGGGATCCACTTTCACTACACCTCCACGACCAAGGCCTCAGGAACAAAAACCTTATCGGGGACCACAACATCAACAACAGCATTGACCACAACAGTAGTAGTTTAGGCTTGTTCAGTAGACCAAACCAGGATTCCAGGCCAGTGGAACGTCATCTTCTACTTCGGGTACCAGGACTACTGGGCTGAAGAAGGGGTGTTGGATGTGTGGGGAGCCACACTACCAGTGCAACTGACCGGTGGGGAGGACTAGAATGGCTGAATCAGCCGGAACCACTACCGTGGGAGATATGGGGAAGGCCCATTAGATTCATGTAGTGGTGAATAACTTCCAGGCAGGGAATTAGTTGACTGTTCTCGAGATGAAAGGTATCGTCGTTGACCAGACCCTTTGTATTTTGATATATCTAGGTGCTACCGAGAGTTTCATTTCTGGTACAACACTAAAAAGGATTAAAGTAAAGGCAGTCGAACAAGATGAGTTTATCTTCGTAGAGATGGCTTTGAGAGCGAAACAAAAGGTTGGAGGAAAGGTTACGGGCTGTATCCTTAAACTGGGAGAGTTTGTCACAAGGGCCAACCTGTACATCACAATATTAGGATCTTATGATGTCATAATTGGTATGGACTAGTTGGAATCGAATGAGGCGATACTCAACTAAAAGACGAAATAGTTGAGCTTTGTCGATGATGACGGATAGAGACGTGTGATTGTAGGATGAAACCAAGGAGTTTCCCTGAGATTCATCTCTTCCTTACAACTATGGAAGAGTATGTGCAAGGGGTGCAAGATTTATGCGATCCTTGCGTTAAATGAGAAGGGATTAACGAAAGGCTTATAACACCTTCTGGTGGTGAGAGATTTTGCAGACGTATTTTCAGAGGAGTTACCTGGGATTGTGCCAGACAGTGAATTGGAGTTTACCATAGACCTAGAACAAGGGACTGAACCGATAGCAGGAATGCCTTATCGGATCTTGACCCTAGAGTTACAAGAGTTAAGAATGTAACTAAAAGAATTGTTGGACCTGGGACTAATACGACCAAGTGTGTCACTGTGGGGTGCACCTGTTATTTTCATACGAAAGAAGGATGGGTCATTGAGACTCTGCATTGACTACCATCAATAGAACAAGGCCACGATCAAGAAGCAATATCTATTGCCAAGGATTGATGATATGTTCAATCAAATGAAGGACATGACGATTTTCTCAAAGATCGATTTGCGATCAGGGTATCACCAGTTATGGATTAAGGAATATAACATCCCTAAGACCACCTTTAAGACACATTTTGGACATTACAAGTTTACTATTTTACCATTTGGATTGACAAATGCCCCAGGGGTATTTATGAGTTTGATGAATGGGGTGTTCCTCTAGTACCTGGACAAGTTCATCCAAGTATTCATTGACGATATTTTGATTTACTCTCGGATGACGGAGGAGCATGACGAGAACTTGCACTTGGTAATACATTGTCTGTGAGAGAACAAATTGTATGGGAAGTTGTCTAAATTCTCTTTTTATCAATTGAAGATTCACTACTTAGGGCATGTCATCTCCGATGAAGGCATCGTCATGGATCCAACAAAGGTCGAGGCTATTATGGAATGGCTCGCGCTGACGAATGTCCCAGAAGTGTGTAGCTTCATGGGTTTAGCAGGATATTATTGATGGTTCGTTGAGCGATTTTTGAACATAGCAAATCTGATCACAGAGTTGAAGAAGAAGAAAAAGAAGTTTGTTTGGACCGAGAAATGCGCGGAAGCATTTCATAGGCTCAAGGAGTTGTCGACAACAACACTGATAGTAAAGGTCCTTGACATGGAAGTGGACTTCTTGGTATGCATTGACGCATCCAAGGAAGGCTTAGGTGGGGTCTTGATGCAAGATGGACAAGTGATTGCTTACATTTCGAGGAAACTAAGAAGGCATGAGGAGAACTACGTGATGCAAGATTTGGATTTGTTAGCCATCATTTACTCCTTGAAGGTTTGGAGACACTACCTTGTTGGATGAAAATTTGAACTAAATACTAACCATTGTGGACTATAACACATCTTTATGCAAAGCGACCTGAACACACGACAATGGTGTTAGTCGGAATCGCATAGAGAGTACAACTTTGAGATTACTTACATAAAAGGAATAGTGAATCGAGTGGTGGATGCATTGAGTCAAAGACCACACATATTTTAGGTGCTACTTCTTTAGATGAATCTACATGAAAAGATTCTAACTTTACAGTGTGATGATGACTAGTACAAAGAGGTCGAGGGTTTTATCGGAAAAAACACAATGATGGTACCACAATTTGAAGGATTTTTGTTTCATTACGATGGATTATTCAGGTTTAAAAATCAGATCTACATACCGCCAAATGACCAGTTGAGGATGTTGATCCTGAGAAAGGCTCATAGAGCAGTTTACATGGCTCACTTGGGAGTCATGAAGATGAGGGAAGAACTTAAACCCTTATTCTTCTAGAAGGGAATGAAAGCCAACATAGTCAACTATGTGGCCAGATTTCTAGAATGTCAACAGGTAAAGGTTGATCGTAGACACCTAGCCGGATTACTACAACCACACACTATTCTGGAATCCAAATGGGAGGTTATTTCGATGGATTTTATTGTTGGATTTCCACTGACAACAAGGAGACATGAGTTGATTTTCGTAGTAGAAGACACTCTGATGAAGAGTGCTCACTTTATTCCTGTGCGTATGACATATTAGGCACCTGAAATAGCTAGATTTTTCATTAGTGAGATTGTGAGGCTGCATGGTGTGCCTAAGAGGATTATATCCGATCGAGGATCAGTGTTTACTTGAATATTTTGGATGATTTTCCAAGAGGCCTTGGGAGCTCAACTTAACTTTAGTACTGCATATCATTGGAAGACTAATGGGCAGACCGAACGAATGAATCAAACCTTGGAGGACATGTTGTGCATGTATGTGATGGACCAACAAAAGAATTGGGAAGAATTCTTGCCACTAGTGGAGTTCGCTTACAACAAAAGTTACCAGAGCACCATTAAGATGACACCTTTCGAGTTTCTTTATGGTCGACCGTGTCAGATGCCTTTGAGTTGGTATCAGCTTGAGGATAGGGTCCTAGTGGGACCAGAAGCGATCCAAGAAATGGAAGAGAAAATGAAAGCAATAAGACAAAGTATTAAAGAAGTATAGTATCAACAGAAGAGTTAGGTCGATGCGCACCGTGTCGACTGTAGTTATGAGGTCGACGATGGAATCTTCTTGCAGGTTAAACCACATAAAAGTTTAATCAAGTTTGGGAAGGGAGATAAAATCTCTACTAGGTTTTTAGGACCTTTTGAGATTGTGGAGAGAAAGGGGCACATGGCCTATCGACTAGCCTTTCCTGATTCTTTGAGGCACATGCATGATATTTTTCATGTATCTTTTTTGAGACATTATATTAGTGATCCTACACATGTTATTGACATGATTTCCTTGCAGGTGATGGATGAGGGGGCTCTCACAGCTAAGTTGATCCGCATCTTGGATCATCACATTCGACAACTACAACGTCAAATGATAGAGCAAGTCAAGGTCCTATGGGACAATTATAGTCCACACTCGACGACCTGGTAGGATGCATATGATATGCGCCAGCAGTTTCCATTTTTGTTTGATAGATAGACATATGATACCGTTATACACTTTATTTTGACATTTATACTCTGAAACTTCAGGACGAAGTTTAGACCAAGAGGGGGTGTATGTAACATCCCGCTCTGGTGCACTAAGTGAACTTATTCTTTGAGGACACTTGTTCACAAGTAATCTAGATTTTTATGCTATTAAAACTTTTGATTTTGATTATGAGGCGTTATGGGTTGATGACATGTTGTTTTACTGCATTGAGATAGACAGGTGCTATTGACTCGGTTTACTCAATGTGCAGGATTTTGGACCTCAAGGATGCAGAGGCATTGATGGAACCCCTTGGACTCCAGATTGAGTCAAGGAGTGTACCCTTGGGGTTTGATTGTTTTACTATGATATTAGTGCATATGATTAGATGATATGATATGGATATGTTCTGACATGATTTTTTGATGATGCAAGCTGACAATAGCTTGCTGACTAGACTCACATGTGGAGTAAAGGGGTCATGCATGACTACCAGAGATGTTGAGGGAGAGGTGTGGACAGAAGCCATGCCACATCCTACTAGCACTCCCATCATGGCTCGAACTATAGGTTAACATTTACCTAGTTCGAGAGGACCCACGATGCCATGAGGGAAGACTACGACAGTCGCTCATGATGATTCTAAAGGGAGCACAATAAGGAAGGGGCCTTATTCCTTAGAGGCCCTTAGTTTCCCACAAGTTCACCTGGTGAATTATTGACTCCAGGACTTTTCGTTGTCTACCAATTTAGTCAAGAGGTGAGCGACACCCTTGGAGCATGTGGTGCATCCTGAAGGACACGTCGCGCAAGCAAAATGGAAAGAGCCAAGTGACACCCTTGGAGCACCTAGTGTGTCCTCAAGGGCATGTTGCGTTGTTTTGATAAATGAATGAACCTAGACAGCCTTAGGACAAATAACGTGTTAAGTATTTAAAAAAGAAAAATAGTTTCCCTAATTAAATGTCGCCCAGTACAAAATTTAAGGTCTAAGTCTAAATTACGCTAGTGGTAAAATTTTGTCTACCTATAAAATAATAATAATAATAATTAAAATAAAAACAACTTAAATAATAATTATGATCTTCGTAAAATCTTGTAACACGAAGGGAGTAAAAAATTTAAATTATTCATAAAAAATCAGATGGAATTAATTCTTTTATCTTTTTGATAATTTAAAATATACTAACTAAATGATAAAAGGGAAAAAGGGTTAAATTCCACACCTGCCTTTTTGAGTTATAATTAAAAAGAGGAAAGAGGGAAAATATAAAATTTTAGAAAACTAGGAGAAAAGGTAAACATAAAAAGGGAAAAAGTGGAACGTCAAACTTAGTAAAGAATCTACCATTTAAGAGATTTCTAATTTAAACTGAGCTAGCAATTTAATAAATGGGAAAGTTATTAAAACCTGTAAGAGAATTTGGGGACACGTAGGAGTGATTCTAGGAGTAACTCTAGGTGGGTGAAGGAAATAAAGATAATTAATTAATTAAAGAAGTTAATTTATGAAGGAAGGGGATCGGTGACACTTGTACGGGGAGGAATTTTTAGGAAATTAATTATAAAAACTTAACTAAAAGAGAATTTTTGGAAAGTAAGGAACCATGAAACTCTATATAATGAAGGGAGGTGATGGAGGTTGGATGTTCTTATGATTGCATAACTTTACACTGCAAAAATATCTACTTGACTGACTTAAATTGTGGGAAATTTGATACCCAACTTGGTGAGGAGTGGTAGCTCAGCCTTGTGAGGCGAGCTGGGAGCTAGTCCAAATCTCAGGATAGTGAGTGTGTGGCCCCTTTGCAGCTCAGGGGGCTAAGGGGGAAGAAGGGTACCCCTAGTATTGACTGGGAGGTACCGATGAAGTCTCAACGGTCAGCGAGCAGGAGTTGCATGGAGTGCACGAGACGTCATTCAGAGCGGGCGATCAGGAAATGATACACTCTCTTCATTTTTGTATGGTAGAATGTATTAGGACTTGTTATCGCATATTTTGTAGTTTACATTAACGGCTAAAGGATTGAAGGCAAACTAGCATAACTGGAACCTTCCTAACCTAATGTCACCTCAATGGGGAGGTTCTTTTTATTTAGGGAGGATAGCCCAGGGGAGACGTCCCCGACAACCTCGGGTTTTGAAGAGACTTAAGGTATAAAACAAGGTTAAAGTTTCCTCCTCATAGGTTACCACCTAGGTCAGATAATCTAGCTAAACAACCAATAATGAAGTGTATGCCCAATTGAAAACACTTGCCCGGAACAAGACAACAACAATACAATATATATATGCAGGCTATATCTCAAAGGGTTAGTACTTCAATAACTATCTGCTATCAATTAATAAGAAATGTAAAGCAATATATAGAAATGAAATCAATGTTTTGTCAATTAGCTATGAAAGAGCATCAATTCATCAATATATATCAAGATGATCAAGCTAACAATGTATCCAATGAACAATTTGCTCAATAAATGATTAAAATCATCATCTAATTCCTTATATTCAACTTTTGTTGTGTCAAGATGAGATAACCAACTGTGACGTCAGCCCTAATTAAGTTAGTTTGTTAGTTAGGGTTTCAAGATTTAAAGTTTTGTGAAAGGTTTTGTACACTAAGACTTCAACGTTGGAGGTTAGAAATTAGCGCCTTAGGGTATATGGAGTCAAACAAGAAAGGGGTACAATGTTTTGAAAGGATGATGACTTAAAGACTGGAGGGAAGGGTTCTAAAGTGTTGTAAAGGCAGGGCCCTAGAATCAAAACCCTAGGGGAAAGAGGCTCACTACGGTGTTTCTTAAGAAAGGCCTCGTGCTCTTTCCTCCTTCCATAGGTCAACTTCGAAAAATAGCTAGCATCAATGATTAATTTTACTAGAGGATGAGGTGAGAGAAGGTGTTGTAAAGACAAGGCTTTCAAACCCTAGAAAGTGATGGCCCTAGGTGTAGATAAACTAGGCCTAGGACATAAACCCTCTTTCAACCTATAAAATTAAATGCTAGCTTAAAGGAAAAAGCAAGATGAGTGTAGCAAAGGCTAGGCTCAATCCTTCTTCTTAAATGGCTAAAATATCTCTCTCTAAGGGGACATATAACAATGACCTACATGTGTGCTTGTTACCTAGGGTTTCAAATCAGAAATTTAATAAGAAAATGCAATAAAATATACCTACAACCATTCAATTATGAATTTTTGCAAGAAAATCGATGACATGTCATGAAGAGAAGCATATGCAAACCCTAGTTGTAAACCTTCCTTGAGAGAAATTCCATAAGATGCCAAAAATATCCTTCCAATAGAAAGTGTGCCTCACTTAGACAACAAAAATACTCTGGGAGGGTGCAAAAATCAAGCCTCACAAGTGTGAGTGAATTGTGTTATGTCAAAAATGAGGGAAAACATCCTCAATATATATCATCCAATGACCTTTAATTAAAATTAGGTCACTAAAATAGCCGACAAGTCTAATAACTAAAAATCATATTGTTTTACATTAAACTGCTAGAAGAAAACCCTAAATGAGAAATGAGCAAGACGTCTAGCCCCTTTGAGGGAGACGTTGGCCCTTTTTAGGGAAAAATGCAACACAAGATGAAAAATGTTGGCCCTCCTTGGGCCTCCAAACTCTACCATATGTGCCAAACTTCTCTGTCAAGATGCCATACAATGGAGGTGACATCATGGATCCTAGATGACATCCTGGGGAATCAAAAGGGGCATGTTCCACCTATAGTGGGTCAACCCCTCTAGGCTGGGCTCAACCAAGGCATCCTAGATGAAAACCTCCTCCTTCTTCTCTTGTSAAAAGGMTTGACCAATAACTATCCTRTCTSTACCTCTTATGGGGTCCTAGCAACCATMTGATGGGCTCTTCAACCTGATGGAGCTCCGAACTAATCATCYCCCCATGTGTATCGTTCYAACTAGTACCTATCCATYAGGCATGATCCTGCACATCAAAAAATTCTCCCTCCATGGGCTCATTAGTCACAGGGATCATAGCAATGTCAATCATATTTCATCATTAATTTTATCAAATGCATGCATAAAACCCCTAATATATCATCCGATAGCTCAAAGACATTACAATGACCTACTATACAAAGCCAAAGAAAAATACAAAATGCCCTATTGGTCCAGCATCCATAAGAGAAGGAAAGT
Source organism: Picea engelmannii (assembly GCA_009831015.1). NCBI lineage: Eukaryota > Viridiplantae > Streptophyta > Pinopsida > Pinales > Pinaceae > Picea > Picea engelmannii. Next base: position 295,012 of record ML808806.1, read on the forward strand.
TTCCAGAGGATATCGTCCAAGCCATGTAACACAAGGTGATGTGGTCAAAGGATGTCTAGACATAMAAGTAGAGTGAAAGACAGGGGTGATATTACCTGTGGGTGCCTTTGTAGAAGGTGAGCTGTACACATCATGGATGCAATTTTTTCCAAGCCCTTTATTGCCTTTATTCWTTATTTTCTTTATTTTCTTTTTCTTATTTATTTCAAKGACTAGTTAGAGGACACTACCTTGGTAGGTGACCAGAGCTGAGAGTGTTACCCACAAGCACTTTCACAGAAATGATAAGGCTAGCTCGTGATGAGACCCCCTTTCCCTTGGCCATGTAACTAAGGGTCACTACCCTGGCGTGGTAACCAGATAATGACAATGTCATACTGTTAGGTACCCATGAACATAATGGGATGGATCATGATGAGAGTCCCCATCCTCTTGGCTAGGTCTTGTTTTTTTATTTTTCTTCTGGTCCCTCTTATTTCTTACTGAGATGGTTTTTATTGCCTTCTCGGGGATCCCTGGGTGAGGCATCTCTAGGTTTTATTTTTATGGATTTTATCTTTTACCATGCTTTTACCTCCTAGGAATTTTGCCCCTTCTTCCCATGAGATAAAGTGTAACCCCACAAATAGGTCATCCTAATGTTTGTATTATGGGAATGGGATAGATGAGTGGGAGACAATATGTAAGAGTGATGGTATGATGGGAGTGGACGATGGCCCTTGAAAATCCCCCCTGGTGGCTAACCAAAACCTATGGGCACAAGCTTTCTAGGGTACCCTGTAAGCTCCCCCAACCATGGTCAAGTGGGTTAATGTAAGATCCAAGCAGTCGTCAGAAATAATGGGAATTCAATGCATATATATGAAGGTTATAATGATCAAATATGACACATACCATGATACCTGGAGAAACTACCTCATGGAGCAAGAGTGTTTTCTGATACAAGTCTAAGATGAAGGTGATGAATGTTGTTGTTGTTGATAGGACAAGCCTGATGAAGAAGAAAAAACATGGGCCCTCTAGGGCCATGCTTAGGTCAATCCTACTCTCGGTACTCCATGTCTAGGACCTGTGGGCCTCGAGACATTATCTCCTAGTTATCCCTAGAAATCGGGGATAACATCTGGCTCCAACTCAGGGACATGTGCTCACTATAGAGTGAATGAGAACCTCAGCATCTCTGGCATAACCTGCAGACCTGTTCATGCTCGAAAATAAAATTAGTGACAAGGTGGAGTGGTATTGCCACCCCGCAATATATATACGTATATAAAGAAATCATAAGTGTAAATATAGAGTGAAATAGTTACCTGTACTTACCTGTTTGTTGGATGTTGGTGTAGTCAAACAACCAGTGGAGCCAATCCAACATCGTTCCTCGATACCTGCCTTTGTGCTTCATCATAAACCAAAACAATTATAAATCAATCACAAAAATGTCATGGGTTAGAATATATATCATATCATAAGGAATCTCAAAGTCTAACTCATGGAGGCGGGTGGGAGGGATAAAATCATGCCAAGCCCATTTCTGAGAAAAGTATTCAATCCACTTCAAGAAAGGGTCATGAAAAATGCAAGGTTCAAAAAACTAACTCAAAGGGCCTACAAACTGGCTACCTAGGACATCCTCATGCTCTGAAGTCAAGGAAGGGATTGACAGAGGTCTAATAGATGACTAACAAGCTATCAAGGGAAACCGGGATAACTTACTCAAACTTGAAATAATCAACCATCCCTTGGATTCTATGGTTTTCCTAAGAGGAAACTCAACATTAAAAGTATACTTCCAAACTACAACTTTAATTGAAAATCATGACACAGTAATAACAGGTAGTTGGAGAGAAAGGTCATGAGAATCCTTCTTCAGGAAAACAATGTTTTTACACCCATCAAAATCCGAGCATAGTGGTGGTTGACAGTCATCTTCATAGGGTAAATCTAATTGCACAGAGGAGTACTCATCAAAGGCCTCAAGGTAAGACCGAAATTCATCATTCAAATACTATACTCGGTCAACCTTAGGTGTTTGTGCAGAGCCAACAAAAATCTCATTTCTCTGTTGCCACTAATCAAGATCTAGTTGTGATAATTGCAAAGGAAACACTTGGAGATGACTCTTTATATCATATATGGGATCCACATCATAACTAACAACATCCCACCAACATCTCCCAACATGTATGAACTCGTCAAAATCAGCTATGTCAGTATCAGTATCATAACATGAAGGAGTCAAAACATCCAATACTTCTATACTATCTGCATCATAAGGTAAAGAACCACTAAAAAATTGGAAGGGGGAATCATTTACCTCACTTAATCCTTCCTATGAAAGAGTTTCAAGTATTTGGATAGCTTCATCAAGTGGAAGATCTGCCTCTACATCTTCAGCCTCAAGACATAGAGGATCTAGCTTGTCCAAGGGTTCCATTTCTTCTTCACTCCCTGAGTCATAGAACAAGGTATCATCAAAATACTGGAACGGAAAATGAATTACCTCATTCTCATCATCTAGTGCAGGAGGGACAGGATCTTGGAAAGCTTCAACAGACTGAGGGGAAGTTACTAGTGCTTCATCCTCATAATTCACGTCTCTAGTCATATCTTTGCTGCATTCTATTGGATTATGGGAGAGGTCTTGCTCCTCTTCAAGGGTTTGACAATGGTCTTCATAAACCTCATCTCTTATATCAAAGGATTCTTGGTATTGATCATGATATGTTCTCCTGAGATCTTCCACAATCTCAGTGGTGAATCCTTTGTGGTCTAAGGTTACCATGAGGTTTTGAAGGACATCTTCATATGTTTGGCAATATGGATTAGTAAGGTCTATAAACCTACTGATGAGGTGTATGAAAGATGATATACCCCTGTCCTTGCAACAAATCTTAAAATGATTTTGTAAGTAGGATGGCAGGGTGAGAAAAAACAATTTTATAAGAGCATCCTCTCTTCCCAACTTTATCTCGCTCAAATACTCCAAAAAACTTACTATGTGAGGAGCTGGGAGGCCCAAAAACGTTGGAGAGTTGTTTAGCCATTTTGTATCAAAGTAACTTGGGTATCCTTGAAAACTTATGAAATCAATACTTGGATACATCTTTTCCCAGTGTGCCATGATCCCATAACTTGAAAATATCATAGAAAGTAATGTGGCACCCTAAGAAATATTAGTGGAGTTGCCAGATAGTTTTCCTGAAACTACCAAAGAAAAGGGGAATAAAATCCTAGTGGAGTCACCAGGTAAGCTTGTAAGAGAAAGGTCTTTGAGGCAAGGCTTGCCAAAATATTTATCGTTGAGGAATATTGACTCACTGTTCCTCGACAATGGCACCAAAATGTTATCGCACAGTTTGTAGTTTACGCCAAAGGCTAAAGGATTGAAGGCAAATTGGCATAACAGGAACCTTCCCCACCCAATGTCACCTCAATGGGGAGGTTATTTCTATTTAGGGAGGTTAGCCTAGGGGAGATGTCCCTGACAACCTAGGGTTTTGAAGAGGCTAAGGTATAAAGAAAGGTTAAAGTTTCCTCCTCACAGGTTACCACCTAGATAAGATAGTCTGGCTAAACAACCAATAATGAAGTGTATGCCCAATTGAAAACACCTGCCTAGAACAAGACAACAACAATAAAATATATATATGCAGGCTATAAATCAAAGGGTTAGTACTTCAATAACTATTTTCTATCAATTAATAAGCAATGTAAAGCAACAGATACAAATGAAATCAATGTTTTGTCAATTAGCTATGAAAGAGCATCAATTCATCAATATCTATCAAGATGATCAAGCTAACAATGTATCCAATTAACAATTTTCTCAATAAATTCTCCAAATCATCATTTAATTACGTATATTCAACTTGTGTTGCATCAAGATGAGATAAGCAATTGTGACGTCAACCCTAATTAAGTTAGTTTGTTAGTTAGGGTTTCAAGATTTAAAGTTTTGAGAATGGTTTTACACTAAGAGTTCAACGTTGGAGGTTATAAATTAGTGCCTTAGGGTATATGGAGTCAAAAAAGAAAGGGGCACGAGGTTTTGAAAATATGATGGCTTAAATATTGGAGGGAAGGGTTCTAAAGTGCTACACAAGCAGGGCCCTAGAATCAAAACCCCAGGGGAAAGAGGCTCACTCTGGTGTTGCTTAAGAAAGGCCTCGTGCTCTTTCCTCCTTCCTTAGGTCAACTTGGAAAAACGTCTAGCATCAATGATTAATATTACTAGAGGATGAGGTGATAGAAAGTGTTGTAAAGACAAGGCTTTCAAACCCTAGAAAGTGATGGCCCTAGGTGTAGATAACCTAGACCTAGGACGTCACCCCTCTTTCAACCTATAAAATTAAATGCTAGCTTAAAGGAAGAAGCAATATGAGTGTAGCAAAGGCTAGGCTCAATCCTTCTTCCTCAATGGCTAAAATATCTCTCTCTAATGGGACATATAAAAATGATGTACTTGTGTTCTTGTTACCTAAGGTTTCAAATCAGCAATTTAATAATCAAATGCAAGAAATTACACCTACAACCATTCAATTAAGAAGTTTTGCAAGAAAATCACTTACATATCAGGAAGAGAAGCATATGCAAACCCTATTTGTAAACCTTCCTTGAGAGAAACGCCATAAGATTCCAAAAATATCCTTCCAATATCAAGTGCACCTCACTTAGACAACAAAAATACCCTAGGAGGGTGCAACAATCAAACCTCACAAGTGTAAGTGAATTGTGTTATGTCAAAAATGAGGGAAAACATCCTCAATATATATCATCCAATGACTTTTAATTAAAAATAGGTCATTAAAATAGATGACAAGGCTAATAACTAAAAATCATACTGTTTTACATTAAACGTCTAAAAGAAAACCCTAAATGAGCAATGAGCAGGTCGTCTAGCCCCTTTGAGGGAGACGTTGGCCCTTTTTAGGGAAAAATGCAACACAAGATGAAAAATGTTGGCCCTCCTTGGATGCCATACACTGGAGGTGACGTCATGGCTCCTAGATGACATCCTGAGGCATCAAAAGGGGCACGTTGCACCTGTAGTGGGTCAAACCCCTTAGGCTGGGCTCAACCAAGGTGTCCTAGATGAAAACATCCTCCTTATTTTCTTGTGAAAAGGATCGACCAATCATTGTCCTGTCTCTACCCCTGATGGGGTCCCAACAACCATATGATGGGCTCTTCAGCCCCATGGAGGTCCGAACTAATCATCTCCCCATGTGTACCAGTCCAATTGGTACCTATCCATTGGGCATGATCCTGCACATCAAAATTTTTTCCCTCCATGGGATCATTAGTCACAGGGATGATAACAATGTCAATCATATTTCATCATTAATTTTATCAAATGCATGCATAAAACCCCTAATATATCATCCAATAGCTCCAAGACATTACAATGACCTACTATACAAAGTCGAAGAAAAAGACAAAATTCCCTATTGGGACAACATCCATAAGAGAAGGAAAATTTCCAGAGGATATCATCCAAGCCATGTAACACGAGGTGATGTGGTCAAAGGATGTCCAAACATACAGGTAGAGTGAAAGACAGGGGTGATATTACCTGTGGGTGACTTTGTAGAAAGTGAGCTCTACCCATCATGGATGCAATTTTTTCCAAGCCCTTTATTGCCTTTATTCTTTATTTTTTTTATTTGCTTTTTCTTATTTATTTCAAGGACTAGTTATACGACACTACCTTAGTGTGGTGACCAAAGTTGACAGTGTTACCAACAAGCACTTTCACAGAAATGATAAGGCCAGATCGTGATGAGACCCCCTTTCCCTTGGCCATGTAACCAAGGGTCACTGCCTTGGCATGGTAACCAAATAATGGCAATGTCATACTGCTAGGTACCCATGAACATAATGGGCTGGCTCGTGATGAGACCCCCCATCCTCTTGGCTAGGTCTTGTTTTGTTATTTTTCTTTGGGTCCCTCTTATTTCTTGCTGAGAGGCTTTTTATTTCTTTCTCGGGGATCCCTGGGCGAGGCAGCTCTAAGTTTTATTTTTATGGCTTTTATCTTTTATCGGCTGATTTTACCTCCTGGGCCTTTAGCCCCTTCTTCCCACAAGATAAGGTGTAACCCCAAAAATAGGTCATCCTAATGTCCAGACTAGGGGAATGGGATAGATGAGTGGGAGATAAGATGTAAGAGTGATGGTATGGTGGGAGAAGACGATGGCCCTTAAAAATCCCCCCTTGTGGCTAACCAAAACCTATGGGTACAATCTTGCTAGGGTACCCTGTCAATCCCCCCAACCATGGTCAAGTGGGTTAATGTAAGATCCAAGTAGTCGTCAGAAATAAAAGGAATTCGATGCATATATCTGAAGGTTATAATGATCAAAGATAACACATACCATGATACCTAGACCAACTACCTCATGGAGCAAGAGTATTCTCTGATACAAGTCCAAGTCGAAGGTGATGGATGTTGTTGTTGTTGACAGGACAAGCCTACTAAAGAAGAAGAAACATGGGCCCTCCAGGGCCATGCTCAAGTCAGTCCTACTCTCGGTACTCCATGTCTAGGACCTGTGGACCTCTAGACATGATCTCCTAATGATCCCTAGAAATCGGGGATAACATGACCTATGCTTGGATATGCTTATTTAATGGAGAAGTAAAGTGATGTTTTTTTTTTTTAAATTGATGAATGAACTTTCCTTAGCCTAGCTCGATGGTTGTTGACTCCGATGGCATTCGTTTCGCACATGTCTTGACGACCTTTTTGTGTTGATTGTGACCTTCGTGGTTGTTTAGCCTTTGTCCCTAGCTCACCAGTCCTCATCTGAGAAGTCATCTAGGAGCCTAATCTACAGTTAACGCATTAGCGTTAAAAGAACTATGGATATCAATTCCATTCTTTTCTGTGCGAGGATGATGAGCGAAGGATGAACCTATTAGTCGACTACCCTTGATGTTTGTCCCTGGCTGAGTGTGGATTCTGCCATTTGGAAATGACCTCTGTGTGTGGATTATCTGGTGTCCTGGTAGGTTTTCTCTTTGAATTGACTGATAGAACCCCTGACAATCATTCCATGACCTTTCCCTTTGTATCCTTGCATTCTCTTACTGTTGTCTGCACTGTATTGGAGCTATAGAAATGGAAGCATAGATTGATTCCCTATCTACAAATTTTTGGGTATTCTGGCAAATGGAAAAACTCAATGGTTTCATGACTGCATTTTTAGTTATTTATATTCTGGCAATGGAAAACCATTTTTTTTTATTTCTTATTCCTGTCTGCATTGTATGGGTATTCTAGTAATAGAAAAACAATTTGATTCTCTCTCTGCAATTTTTATTTGTATCCTGGAATGGAAAAACGATTTGATTCTCTGTATGCAATTTTTATTTGTATCCTGGAATGGAAAAACGTTTTTGTGTTTTTTTTGCCTCCGTTGTTTGGTATTCTAGCAATGGAAACATGTTTATTTTTATTTTTTATTCCTATCTGCATTGTATGGGTATTCTGGCAATGGAAAAATGATTTGATTCTCTATCTGCAATTTTTATTTGTATCCTGGAATGGAAAAACGTTTTTGTGTTTTTCTTGTCTGCGTTTTCCCCCTTGGTTAATATAGTAATTTCTTATTATTAATGACAAGAAAAACATAATTCCCATATGGGGTGTTGTCACAATGA
>ML808806.1:302723-333521 GCA_009831015.1 Picea engelmannii
TGGATGTTTTTGTTGTTGACAAGACAAGCCTACTAAAGAAGAAGAAACATGGGCCCTCTAGGTCCATGCTCAAGTCAGTCCTACTCTCGGTACTCCATGTCTAGGACTTGTGGACCTCGAGACATGATCTCCTAGTGATCCCTAGAAATCGGGGATAACATGACCTATGCTTGGATATGCTTATTTAATGGAGAAGTAAAGTGATGTTTTTTTTTTTTAAATTGATGAATGAACTTTCCTTAGCCTAGATCGATGGTTGTTGACTCCGATGGCCTTCGTTTCCCACATGTCTTGACGACCTTGTTGTGTTGATTGTGACCTTCGTGGTTGTTTAGCTTTTGTCCCTAGCTCACTAGTCCTCATCTGAGAAGTCAGCTAGGAGCCTAATCTACAGTTAACGCCTTAGCGTTAAAAGAACTATGGATATAAATTCCATTCTTTTCTATGCGAGGATGATGAACGAAGGTCGAACCTATTAGTCGACTACCCTTGATGTTTGTCCCTGGCTGAGTGTGGATTCTGCCATTTGGAAATGACCTCTGTGTGTGGATTATCTGGTGTCCTGGTAGGTTTTCTCTTTGACTTGACTGATAGAACCCCTGACAATCATTCCACGACCTTTCCCTTTGGATCCTTGCATTCTCTTACTGTTGTCTGCACTGTATTGGAGCTATAGAAATGGAAGCATAGATTGATTCCCTATCTGCAAATTTTTGGGTATTCTGGCAAATGGAAAAACTCAATGGTTTCATGACTGCATTTTTATTTATTTATATTCTGGCAATGGAAAACCATTTTTTTTTATTTCTTATTCCTGTCTGCATTGTATGGGTATTCTAGCAATATAAAAATAATTTGATTCTCTCTCTGCAATTTTTATTTGTATCCTGGAATGGAAAAACGATTTGATTCTGTGTATGCAATTTTTATTTGTATCCTGGAATGGAAAAACGTTTTTGTGTTTTTTTTGTCTCCGTTGTTTGGTATTCTGGCAATGGAAACATGTTTATTTTTATTTTTTATTCCTATCTTCATTGTATGGGTATTCTGGCAATGGAAAAATGATTTGATTCTTTGTCTGCAATTTTTATTTGTATCCTGGAATGGAAAAACGTTTTTGTGTTTTTCTTGTCTGCGTTTTCCCCCTTGGTTAATATAGTAATTTCTTATTATTAATGACAAGAAAAACATAATTCCCATATGGGGTGTTGTCACAATGATTTTTTTATTATACAATGACAGAAAAGAAAAACTAAATCCCCTTCTAGTGTGTCCCTATACATGTTTTTCCCTTTTAAAATGAGACTATGATTGCTTATTAATTACCCAGGATTTTTCCACTCAAAACATGGCTGAGATTGTGATTTAAATGCTCACAAATTCCCATTCAAAACCTGTCTGAGACCATTGTTTAATGCTAATGATTTTACCATTCAAAACATGTCTGATATCGTTTTTTAATTGCTCACGATTTTCCATTCAAACGTGACTGAGACCATTGTTTAATTCTCATGATTTTACCATTCAAACATGTTTGAGATCGTTGTTTAATGCCCACGATTATTACCTTTAAAAGTTGACATAGATTGTTGGTTAAAAGCCCATAGTTTTTCCCTATAAATGTGATTGAGTTGTTGTTATTTACCATGATTTTGGTTACCCAAATTTTAATTATCACGATTGTTACCCAGATTTTATTACCGCAACTCTTACTGTCACGAACCTACCTCCTTGCTATTACCACGACTTGGCACCATGACTTCATTCCAACAATGAAATATTATTATTGCCAAATTTGAATTTCATTGATGGCATTTCATTCTTAATGTGCAATGACTGACTTGATGGTATCACAAATGAAACTCTGGCACTGTAATTTTTATTTCTGACAAGTGTGAAATTTTACTTCATTTACTGTTACATAGATTTCATTCATACTGCTACACCGATTTTATTACCATGACATGCCATTAAGGATGGCTATGTTTACTTCCTTAAGGACCACATTTTGCCATCAATTTGTTGATTGAGTTTGTTGTAGTATGACCACGAGTTGATCCTTTAGTGGTGATATTGTCCTTCCTTCTCTGGCAATTGAGTGTACCCAACGTTATCGCTGCAAACATTAACTGCTATAGTGATGTTGTTAGTGAAGTTGTTTCCTTCTTTATGTGAATAGATAGTTAAATATTGATATAGTTACTATAGATGGAGGACATGTGTAATTAATTATTTACCAGTGTCATGTTTAGCATTCTTCTTTGATATAGCTAATGTGGTTATATATATTGTTAAGTGATAGTTAGACTGTAATTTGGGGAATATTTTAGAATTGCCCATTTAGATTATGATTAATGATTAATGATTAAATGATATTAGTGAGTATTTCCCCAAGAAGAGATTAAGATGGCTAAATTAAGGCAATACCATATTAATTGCCAATGTCATATAATTTGATTAAATGTGTTACTTTCAAGGCAATACTGTAATAGTAAAGTGAGTAAGTGTTATATCTCTTTCAATCCAATCACCGTGTTATGATATTAATTTTAATGCCTAGACTCTGATATTTTCTCTACTGATCATTTAGTGGAATGACCAATTCTATTGGTTAAATGTTATATAGTAACATGTGTTAATGTCTTACACGTCATTCCCAACCATGATTGTATTAAGGATTAAATTGATGGTACGTTGATGAACCAACTATGATTTAGACTTGCTCACTTGATACACTTTAAATGTTAATTTAGACTGGCATACATTGACCTAATTGCAATCAGACTTGTTGATTTTTATGTTATTATAGAATTGTAATTTATGGACTAATTGAATTTGACTTACTATTGGATGAGTAACCGATGTTAAACACGATGGTCAGTTGGACTATTTTAGACATGATTAATGGTTGGGTTGTCGACAAATTCATTTTTAGCTTGCACTTCCCATTGAGGGTGTTGTTGTTCATTTTAATTAATGTTTGTACTTGGTTTCGTAAACATTTAATGCACTCGGTTTGCTCACTGTAAGGGTTCTAGTTACTTATGTAATTAATTTTGAGTCATTAGGATGATTGTCCTTAGCTTAGTAGGCTTGGTTTGCTTCTGTCGGGTGGGATGTAGACACCTCCTTATTCCTCAGAACAGTCACTAGCCCTGAAACCTTAAATGGTGAAAATTGATGGGAACCTAGGCTTGAGCGTTTCTTATGTGTCCTGGAGGTCCTAACCATTACAGGGTAGGACGAGCGGTTAGTCATTCTTATTTATCATGGGTTGAATGTCATACATTGCTTCCAAGTGCTTGATGTGATTTTATATTAGTCTGTTATGTTTTTGTTGCATGAGTGGCATGCATTGTGTTGTCGTCATGTTGCGATGTTGAGTATAATGTCATTATTACCTTCCTACACACACAAAAAAAAAAATAAAAAAATTAAGGGTTCTTTTACCAGTTGTACATCGTAGGAGTCGTACCATATGGGGATGTTATAGGATCAATTTGGTTTGGCTCGAATCTAAATCCATGGATTCATCTGAGGGAGGTATCACAACTATTGAAGCCATATCCTAAACTAATTTCAAATATACCCAAGGTAGTTGATCCTCTCAAATCCTATAAATGGAGGCATTCCCATCGTAAACAAAGAGGAAAAAAATAAGCAAATCATTGTTATTTTGATTGTGGATCTTTATAGAAAGGGTTGGATGAGGAGGACTTGGATAGGTTGCTAAAACATCATTTGAAGATTGTAAGTTTCTTATTGAAGTTCTCATCTAATATACTTGGCCTATTTCCTTCAAGTATGTGGTTTGATGTGCTTGTATATCTTTAATTTGATTTACATAGATGAATTTTATTTTCCTAATCCATTAGAGTAGAAGAAAGTCACGTGTTTCTTGTTGTTCATTGCAGGTATTGATTTTTGTCAGGAATTGGATCAAGCTTGTAGGTAGGAGCGGCTAGGAAAAATGTCATAAACAGGGTCCATCCTAATTTACCTTCTCCTCTCTTTTTTTGATAACAAAAACGAGTTTTTAGGAATGGTATTTTCCAAATGATTGTTTCTGTCTTGGTATAAGGGTCAGTAATTAGAGGGAAATTTCACCTATTTGTAGGGGAATATTTCTATAATAGAAATTGGTGACTCCACTGGGGAACACATTTTTATTTTGTTCTTTCCTTGGTTCGTACATGACATTTTCCTATCCTTATATCCTATTTTATGATTTAATATGCCTTTACATCTCTTTTTTCTTTTCTAAGTTGTCTTACAGAGCCTCTTACTATTTTTTCCTAAGTTATTGAGATTTTTCATATTTTTGTCAAAATTTCCTCATAAATAGCACCCATATGTAGTTAAATTTAGATATTTCTTTCTTAATCAATGCTCCCCTACAATATAATAGGGAGTGTTGCAGCACTATGGTGATTTGGTTACCAGTGCACCAATTTTTCTTTGTTTGGAAAAATCCAGGCTTTCTTGCTTGATGGGTATAGTATTTGGATCTCTTTCTCTAACTCAGATCTTATTATTTCAGATATTTTCCTCTATTTGAGTCAAACTTGCTACATTTCATTATTTGTAGTCCTTATTGACTTTGTGTTGTCTTTCCTTATTGCAAAATCGACCGTTCTCTCTCAAAATTGGTTTACTTTTGCCACTCTCCTCAATTATCTAATTTCTTGGAGGTTTTCATAAGGAAGGTCATTGATAAAAAAATTTTTTTATTTTTCTTCGATCCCTTACTCGATTCCTAAAAAGTATAAAGTGTGACTTTTTGTTTCTTATTTTTATTTTTTTAGTGAATAGTTTGGTAGTTGTTTTTCTTTCGGTCCCTTTGTTTATTGCTGAGAGTGTGTTTGTTTGTGTTATTTTTTCTTCTTAATTTTTCAAATCACAATAGTGAACCTTTTTCATTATTAGTGAAATAATGAATCATTAGATGAACATATTAGTTTTCATCCATAATAAAACAAGGAAACATTTGTATGTATTGGTTTTGGATATTAAAAAGGTCTTCTTTATAACTTCACAATTGTCTAAGTTCTTGTTTGAGAACAAAATAGAATAAAATTTTGCATTCTTGAGTGTTAATTAGTGATAAAAGAAAACAAAATATTCTCCTTCTCGTAGCTAGAAGTTCATTTAAAGAAAGTTTTCATATCATTATTTTTACCTTTTTGTGGTGTCGAGTCTCAAACATCATCAGTTTCGCTATCATTCACCTTTGTGTAAAAAACAACCACAAAAATAAACACTAATTAAAATTGAACTACAAACTTTTATTTTTTGGATCTTTACAAAAGAAATAGAATAATACTATAGCTTTGGAATAAACTGTGAGAGTACCTCTCCAAATAATTCAAGACAAACTCATAATCTTGTGATAGGGAGAGAAACACCAACCTTCGTATAAGCATAACTAGGATCCCCCTCTCACATAGGGGTTAAACACGAGGTCATGTGCAGGGGAGAAATGGATATTATCCCTCTGAGGATTAACCAATTGTAGTGGTATGATCATATATTGGGGGTTATTCTTTAGGATTAACTATTTTCATTTTGTCTCAAAGTTTCGTGATTTTTGAATCCATTTGGAGTCCTCTAGAGTTTACGGGTCCATTTGTCCTCAGTTCTCTTGAAGAATTTCAGACTTGATATCCTACCCATATGTTCGCACATGACTGTCTATTGTACCCTCTCAGAGGCTAACTGTGAGTTGGTATCCTTAATGGCCATAATCTTCAGGGTCCTTACAAGAGGTGATGGTGAAGGGAAGTCTTTAATGTACCTAGAACAAATGTTGGTCAAACTCACTCATGATCCTTGGAGGGTAACCTACGGGTAAAACCATGATGGAACTTGAACCAAGGTGTAATTCTGTTAATAAGGATGCCAACGTAACTAGTCCACCCACTCATATCCTATCCGCTTCTCAATTTTATCACATGATGTTGGATTTCATCACCAACTAGTATGTTCATTGAGATAAGACATTGTTTTTCTTGTTGGTTTTCTATATTTTTTAGCGAATGTTGTTTGTTTACTTTATTTGTCCTTAAAATTGGTATTTTGGCCAATAATGATCTTCATAGATCACATAGGATGCAAGGTTTTCCTCCAGAAGGATATGAACCCATACCTCCTAAATGACCTGAAAACACTTACCATGAAGAGGTCAGAAACTATTGAGACACTGGGAGTGCCATCACTCCTTTGATAGAAAATCCTGAGACATATTTAGTTGTGGTTCGAGAAGGTTCCACTCTTCTTGTAAACCTGGATTTGGAAATTCCTTACGATCCACTCCTCATTTGAGTGGACTCCTTGGGTAAAATTGTAGTATAAGATCACCCTAGACTACCATCATGACCATACGATCAACTATTCATGGAACCATGAGAAACAAATTCCAATGAAAAATACACTACCCATGTATGCTCTACCGAAATGGTAGATCCAAAACAAACTCTTGTTCTTCGTATATGGAGAACTCAATCAGGTTGGTATATTTATGAAAAATTTAATTTTTTCTAACGACTCTTTGACCCTCCACATACATCTACCACCATCGATGTAGATATAGGTCTGTCAGGTCATCCTATTGACCATCCCTTCGAACAAACGATCAATATCGCTACCAATTTAAGAAAATTTAAAAGAAAAACATGAGTCATGTTACCTAGTCATTTGCAAAGTACACTAATGGTTATGCCTACCATCCCTTTTCAAGAAAAAAACTGAATATACTCCACAAAACCTCATTGGGACACATTCCAATCAAAGGATGCAAAAACCTACCATACAAAAAAACTCAATTGCGGGAGAAATCCCTAATTGGGGGAAAACCCTGTTTAGTTCAAAAATCCATATGGGGGGAAACCATCCTTCAACACACAAATTTTCATTCCGTGGAAACTCCCTTTTACCAGTCATAACCCAATTTCTTCCCAATTGATGAAAGGGGGACATTTCCAACCTCTATTTACTGGAAACCCACCACAATCCTGGGGACCACCCTAGGGAGGACTTTTCATCAGCCACATCTAGGAGGATCATCAAATACCAACCTACAAGGATGAATCTTAAATCCCAATCCTTCTGGAATACATTCTGGAGAAACCTTCCCAGGGGTCTTGAATCCCACTTGGGGTCCTCATGGCCATCCATATTTTTCTCTCCAAGGGAAATACCCTCCTAAAGGTCAAACTAGTTACCCTCCTCAAGGAAAAACTAGTTATCCGCCTCAAAATAGTGAAGCTAAATATCCTCCTCTGGGTTACACTGGTTATCCTCCCTAGGGAAAAATGGGTTTCACTTCTCCTTTTATGAAAATACCTCAACAAATGAATCCTACTTTTGATGGTCAAAATCAACAACATATGGGAGGACCGGTTGGATACAACTATCCACCACAACCAATTTATGGTCCTATTGGTGTTCCTATGCCACACCAGTATCATCCTCAATACAATTGACAATTACCATTCTTAGACAATTTAGATATACCAGATATGTGGATATTAACGAACAATCCCATATTACACTCCCCTTTTTGGACAATCATTATTGCCAAATTACCTTATGAGATTCCAAAATTTGACGACAAATTTGGTGAAGACCCTAATAATCATGTTATGACTTTTCATCAGTTGTGTTCATCAAATTCACAAATAGGTGATTCTATCCATTTACTTATTTTCCATCATATGCTTATGGTTTCAATGACTAAATGGTACATTGAGTTACAACTTGGAACATTTCAATATTTTAATTCACTCACCATGGATTTTCTCACCCATTTCCAATTATGTATTTGCTACAAAACTGACACAAAACTTTTGGACTCCCTTTGTTAGAATAACTCTGTACATATTTCTGTTCATATTCATGAATGAAGACGACGATGACAATTGATCAAAGGAACCATTCAAGACCAATTGTTTGTTGAATGGCTTACCGAATATCTATTACCTCTTATTGCTTGAGATGTAGCCATGGGTGGTGTCGTCACAAAAGAGGAAGCCATTTCCCATGCCCAATATATGTATCTGATTTATTCCCAATCCAGTACTTTTTATGAATTGATTCCAAACACTCACTATACACTCCGGATGGATATATCGGTTCCATCAAAACCAGGTCTAGTTCATAATCGACCAACACAACCAATCATACAATCACTTCCCTTGATACTAGGATGACTCCACTCTCATAGAAATATGCCCCAACTCAAGTATCCAAAGTTAATGCAATCCAATCTCAAAAACATCAGGGGGGGAAACAAAAACTAAGAATAAACCCAAGAAAATTAATAATCAAACCACAAATCCAAAACCACAAGCACAACCACCTACTACTAAAAATAAAACATAGTGCAAACCAAAATTTCCATGTCTTATTTGTGTTTAAGATCACTACACACGAGACTTTCCCCATTGCGATGAAGTTTCTAAACATTTTAAAATAAATTCTCAACCCATTGTATTGACACATCCTTTTCCACAACAAGAGTGACTAGTTGCACAAAATCTTTCACCTCCAACAAGAAGTAACCCAAGTCATCCTCCTAATGAGGAAGCTCCATTGAGTGCAGACATTTACATGTTTAATGGGGTATATTTGAAAACTCTCACTACGACATATGACACAGGACCAGGTAAAATTGGTAAGGAGAATGTAACTACTGAGACTGCACTGGATCCACCGTCCACTTCAGTTACTCCTTTGTCTATACCACTACAGATTAAGAAACCATGTCTTGACTCTATTCTACACCCACCCAAGAGCACAATCTGAAATTCAACCTTTAATCCTAATTCTCCTGTTGCTCGAAACTACAACATTGTTGAAGATTTGGCCCAGGAACCTTGCACTATTTCAACTCTCGAACTAGAACACTACCCTAGCCAATGTAGAAATCCCTTGGAATCCATCAGAGATATAGATCCGGAGTCATCCAATAATATCACATTCGACCTGGATAATTCAAATCACATCTCTCTCACGAACTTGCTTTCGAAATTAATGTCGTTATCCATAATCAACATATTCATCGCATGATCTTGGATGAGGGGAAATCCACATGTGTCATGTCCTTGTCTTACAAGAAATGCCTTAAATCACCTCATCTTAATCAATATCCCAACAAGTTAAGAGAATTTGATGGAAGAGGTTTCCGACCTCATGGATTATTACAATCCTTATCTGTTCAACTGGGAGGAAAAATTGTTTTTGTAGATGTTGAAGTAGTTGATGCCCCACTCGATTATAACTTGTTTCTAGGGACAAGTTGGTTCTATGATATGACTATAGTCGCCTCTTTAGTTTTTCAATGTGTCCAAATCCCTCTTAAAGGTAAACTTGTGACGATCAATTAGTTAGATTACTATACCCCTGATGCTCGCCCTCAAAAAACCAACAATATTGCATTTCTGGGAGACTAAAAAATTACTTATGAAAGTGTCAGGGTAGGTCTAATGAAATATTCCTTGCTCATGGGTACCTTCCCCTCACCTCTTCCTCCAACCTAGAAACACATCACAACTTTTAATATAATTTCAAGTATGTCACATTGATCGTTCGATTAATCTCATCCATGGATCATACCTAGTCCTTTAGAGTTTGATACACTAGGTGAGACTATTCCACTTAGTCCTGTAGAGGTAGAATACAATGTCGTTTAGTATACCTCTCCTTCACTAGAATACCAACATATGTTGGTGTCTACTTCATATTCTCAATCATCTTCGTTATATTCCCTATCCTCCAATTCCGATTACATCCTACATATTTTTCCATCATATGAATCTATTATGGAAATTATTAGTATCGAGGAGGCAACATGGGATGACAACCACCATTGTTTTTCCTTTCTTCCTAGTTTGGATCATATTGAGAAAAATATTTCCTCTATCTTTCCTACCAATATTGTTGACTCTCCCCAATCACTGATACTCACTTAGGACACCATCTCTTAGGGGAATTCAAGAAATATTTGTCACACAATTACTGTCGACATATACATAAAATAAGGTATTGTAGAAAACATACAACTAGGTGCCAATTGTTCAAATGAAGAGGTTGAAACTTATACCTCCTTGTTTAAGTAATTTTGCGACATATAATCCTAGATCTATGAAGAAATTCGAGGGATCAATCCTTTGATCATTGTGAATGAAATCAAAACTAACCCAGGCGTCAAAATTATGAGAAAAAACCTTTTCCTAGTTCATCCCAAAAACAATGCAACAATCAAGGCAAAAGTCAAAAAATTATTAAAATCTGGTCTTATTTATCATGTCCCTCTGACCAAATGGGTTTCCAACATCGTTCTAGTCACCAAGAAATAAGGGACGATCTGTGTTTGTGATGATTATCGAGATCTTAATAAGTCTTCTCCGAAGGACAATTACCCTACACCCTTTATCAACCAAATTATCGATAATTGCACCAGAAGCGTCATTTTCTCTTTTATGGATGGATTTTCTAGATATAACTAGATCAACATTTTATCGAACGATCAACACAAAAAAACCTTCATCTACACATGGGGGGATTTCACCTATCAGAAATTACCTTTTGGCCTTAAAAACACTGGAACCATTTTTTAGTGAGCTATGTCATATGTGTTTCATGACATCAAACATATCATTGAATGTTATGTCGATGAATTTCCAACTCACTCAAATCATCGATGATATCATATTGGTCATTTAAGGGCCATATTTCCTAGATACAGGTTTTACAACACATGTTTGAAACCCCATAAATTAATTTTCACCGTTGAATCAGGGAGAGTCCTAAGCTTTGTAGTCTCCAAATAAGGCATTAGGGTGGATCCCTTAAAAGTCAATGCCATTCTCGCTTTACCCTCTCCCAACAACCTTAACCAAATGCAAACTTTGCAAGGGAAGAAAAAATTTCTCCATTATTTTATATGCAATTATGAAGAAATTACTAACAAATTCATGAGATTGATGTAGAAATATGCCCCTTTCATCTGGGATGCAACTTCTCAATGGTCATTTGATGATCTCATGCATGCTCTACCAAACACACCACTTTTACAACCACCTAGATATGTGAAATATTACATCCTTTATTTGGCTACTGTTGCTTCCACTATTTCTATGGTGTTAGTGCAAGAGGATGATGATGACACCGAACATGTGATCTACTATTTAAGTAAGAGTCTGTTAAGTCACAATCTCCAATATTCACATGTCGAAAATTTGTCTTTGGTAGCAATTATTGTCATCCAAATATTTCACCACTATATTATGTTACACACTACCACGTTCAATGCAGACTCGAACCCCATCTATCACATATTGACTCGTTAAGTACTTGGGAGAAAATATTTGAAATGTATAGTCATTCTCTAAGAATTCGATCTCGATTTTACCAAATCCAAATCTATGAAATCATTGGTTTTTGTATAATTAATTTGTGATCTTCCCCATACTGATGAGAATACTAAGCCCAATGATTCCCCTCCTAATGAATTATTGTTCCTCATTAGTACGTCTAATCCATGGTATGGATATATTCTTCTCTATCTCCAATCCCAACTCTTTCATCCTAGCACTTTACGTGATGAACGACGTTGCATTAGACACCATTCAAAGCACTACCTTATCATTGGTGAAACCTTCTACCGTCATGGCATTGATAATATTTTACAACGTTTATTAACCCATGAAGAGGCTAAACATGTTTTAAATGACTGACACCTTGGCGCTTGTGGAGGTCATATTTTTGTGATGGCTACAACCCAAAACACTTTACGTGTCGGTTATATTTGGCCTTCCATACTCAAAAATTTCATTGAGGTCACTAATAAATTCCCACCCTGTCAGATATTTCAGAAGAAAGCACGTACCCACCGAACTCCACTTCATCCCATTGTCTTCGTTGACCCCTTTGAAAAATGGGGTATTGATTTCATGTGATGTAAGACTACCTCAACCAGGGGGCATGGTTTTATTATCATTGTCATCGACTATTTTACTAAATGGCATGAGGTTGTGACTACATTCATTAACGATGGTCAAACTACAACATTTGTTTTTCAATCACATCATCGCTCGATTTGATGTCCCACAAGCTATTGTAACTGATCATGGATCCCATCTTTAGAACCTGATGATGGGTGAATTTCACATCAAGTTAGGTTATCTCCATGTAAATTCATTCCCTTACTATCCTCATGAAAATGGACAAGTTCAAGCCATGAACAAAGTCTTGAAAACCATGCTTCAATGCATGGTGGGAGTGAACAAAACCTCTTGTAATTTGTAGCTCTTCTACGCACTCTGGGATTGTCAAACTTTAGTTAAAACTGCTACCAGATTTACATCCATCTAGTTGGTACACGGGATAGAAGCAGTATTACTAATTGAATGTGAGATTCCCTCTTTGAAACTCATTGTAGAAATCCTACCCCATAATAGGAATTAATTTTATATCTAACCAATATGAATGAAACCCGTCGCGATGCTACTCTCATCAACGAGACATATAAAAAATGCATAAAAACCCTATATGATAAGTCTGTCCAACCTCACGCTTTCGCGAAAGGAGATTTGGTCCTAGTTTATGATCAAGATCATGACACACTTGGGGCATACAAGTTAAAAACCATGTGGCATCAGACATACATCGTAAAATTCATTTTACATAGAGGTTCCTATGATTTAATCGATTACGATGTATTATCTCTTGGTGATCCACAAAATGGGATTTACCTAAAGAATTACTATGCATACAATATCTCGCATGTGTGCTTTGTACATTATTCTACTATATTCTTTGATATGGTGTGTATTTACTTTTGCATGCATGAGTTTTTACCTAGCTACTTATACTTTGTTTTGCAATTGAATGCATATATGACATCATCCTTTCCCATCTATTTCAGGTTTATGGATGGCACTAGTTGAGATACCTAGAATATCACTTTTGTAGCTTGGGTCATTTACCACTCTAGTGAGTTAGTGAGGTCAAGGGGATTTTGCCTTGGATACGCAACCAATAATGTTGCAGAATATCATGCTATCATCGAAATTTTAATTGAAGCCTCTTATCTAGGTATATCTCAATTAATTTATCAACCTTTATTATCAACTCATGGTCTCTCAACTAAACCGTGAGTACATCGTTTGTAATCCAATTTTTTTACATCTCCATCTAAGGGTTAGTTGTCTTGAAAGATCTTTTGAATTTCTAGAATATAGACATATATCCAGATAACTCAATATCATTACATATTCGTTAGCAAATTATATTTTAGATTGCTATATTGTGCATAGATAAACATTTGGGACATGAAACATGTAAATAAAAACATCACATAAAACAAAATAGACAATATAATTAGCCACTGCAAAACACGTTTATATATAAGCTTGATAGAGAAATTTTTGTCAAAATACATCGTTAAAAAAGTACGTAGAAGGGAAAAACATGGGCCATTGTGCCCATAAAATCATCATAAAAGACTAAAAGTGTTCATAGGCTCTACTCATCTCCCTGCAATACTTTGTTCTCAGCATAACAACAACTTCTCTTGCCACTCGTCGTAGTAGATCAATAATGACTTAAGGTAACCCAACTATACATCTCTTAAGATGTAAGGGTACATCTCATATCCTCGTGGAAGGAACTCCCATGGTCAAACCATAGAGGCTCATCTCCACCAATCAGAGTCCTCCTACTCCGACGCCAATTTCTATTGCTTCCTAAGCATCTCCACAACGTCTGTTAGGTTCCTAACCTACACATAGGTAGAAAAATATATTTGGATGTAATAAAGGTCAATATTAATAAGGCCTTTCAATAAAATAGAATAAAGCATATGTAAGAATACCTAATAGAAGCTTCCACTTCTAGAAGGATCTTCCTCTAGATGCTTCTTTTAATAGACATATTTAGTATAAATAGGAGTCGAGGGTATGCAAAACCTAGCTTGGATAATATTGTAATAGAGCATTGCTCAACTGGATTTTTCCCCCTTGAAGAGGCCTGTGAACATTTCTTTCAAAATCAAAGTGTTATTTATGTTGTTGTTCTTATATCATTTTAGTGATATTGTGGTGATAGTTCTAGTTATATTGTTGTTATTCTACCATTTCTATTTTATTTATGTTCTGCATACCTTTTATATCTGGTATATTACAAGTGGTATCAGAGCACTTTACTCGGCAAAAAGTGTGGGTTAATTTATTTTTTCAGGGTAGAGACGTATATTAGTGTCTTTAAGCCACAAAGATCTATCATTACGTGCATAAACCTGCATTTGAGGGATTCATACACGTAGGAAATACAAGTGGTACGTAAGAGAACATATGTTCGCCACCCTTGTAAACCTTATTGGTACCCCTTCTAGTGGTAGCACATTAGACAAAATCTGTGTACAAATTGTCCTAGATTACATGAAGCCCTCCTTAGATCAACTGATCGACCACCTGACTGTTATAGTGTCACCTTGAATAGAATTCGGGAAGATATTCTCTAGTACCTAGGTAGTCGGTTAGTAAGATTAAGGGTACGATCTATCCTCAGTTAGTTGCCTGAGATATTGGGCTGAGTACTATTTTTCGACCCCACATGTATATCAGAGAGATATAGCACAAGGAAAACCCTTGTCTGTAGAACCCTTGAATACCTAACCATTAGGGACAAAAACATAAAAAAATTAAAACATACAAGATCTTTTGTCGTGCGACTATGTTCGGGTTTCCAAATCACTACACATTTATTCCTAGTTAAGCATTTGGTCATTTCATCACTGTAGTATTCTTCATACTGGAGTATAACTCCGTAGGTGTAAAAAAGAATAAAAAAAATCTGAAAATTTCTTCACTATTATTTGAGACCTATTCCATTGGATTCATCTCTTTTCCCTTGTCACTTTCATCCATATCATTTTTCGAAAAAAAAATTGACCCTGCCCACCCCTTTTGAGCTTCCCCATTCTCATGGCCCATACCCGTAGGCAAGACATGGAAGCTCGCTTCAACACCTTGCAATTTGGTCTCATCGAGACCCAACAAGAAGTGAAACAACTCAGTGCCAATGTTGTCGCCATCAATACAACCATCCAGTCCTTAATGGAGGAAATCAAACAAGACCTCACCACCTAGTTTGAATATGTATTTTAGGCACTCTGCACCAAACTATATTTCAATTGAATGTTGTCAAAAGAATTGTTTGAAAAGCATGGACTACATGTATTCCTTGAATAAAAGGAAGACATATTTGTCAATGAATAAGAGCATGCAAAATTCATATTTGATGGGGTGCATGATATCCACCAATACAAGATATTATTATTGCAATGGAAATATATTACTTTGTAGAAAACATAGTTACCGACTTAACGAGAACTGTGACCTTAAAACGAGAACTCTAGCCCTTAAAACCCATATTTTTTCATAAAAAACATGGAAATCAACCCCCAAATCAAAAAGTGGTGTTACCGGTAGCACCATTTTTTTAAACGTGGTCAAAAGTACAACATTTTTCGAACATGGCCTTCGAAACTTAGACAATAGCTCAGAAAAAACCTTAAAATCAACACCTAAATCAAAAAGTGATGCGAAGTAAAAAAAATGTTTTTTCCTAAACGTGAAAATCATAGTTATTTGTGACCTAATTGAAATTGTGATGTTGACAAAAAAACCCCTATGTAGATAAACAACCCAAAATTCGACTCCAAATGGTCCCTTAAAATTTATTTAAAATTTTTATTATTTATTTTTTTAATTTACATTAAAAAACAAATAAATAGAAAGAACAAAATCTTCACAAATATTTTTTTTTTAAAATGACCAAAAAACACATTTAAAAAATTATATTATAAATTCAATTAAAAAAAAAAGATTAAAAACAACGTGAAAAAGAAAAATAACTAAAAAGAAAAAAAACAAAATTAAATTTTTTCTCCAAAAACAATAATTTAAAAAATAATTGTATATTTTTTTTACAAAAAAATCATTAAAAAACCTTTAAAATGTAATTTAAAAATAAAAATAAAAAATAAACATAAAATACTTTAAAAAAGAAAAAACAAATAACAAAATTCAACCAAAAAAAAAATCTAAAATAAAAAATATTAAAAAATCTTGAACTAAAACTTTAAAATTTAAATAAAAGACAAAAAGTTCAAAAATATATATTTGAAAAACAATATTTAAATGAAAAAAAAACAATTTTAATAAAATGAATAACAAAATAATAAAAAGAAAAATTTAAAACCAATTTTAAAATAAACTTCTAAGTATATTTAAAGAAAAAAAAACCCCAAAAATTAAAAAAGAAAATTAAAAACAATTTTATAATACAAAAACTATCAATTTTAATTGAAACTAAAGTAAAAAAATAGAAAAAGAAAATATAAAAAAATTTAATAAAATTTAAAACAAAAAAAATAAAATACAATTTTCCAATTGAAATAACATAAAATTTTAAGTAAAAAAAAAAAAAATTACAAACCTACATTTTATTGGGGTGTCGTGGAGGGCGATTCTTGGCATCACCCCAGGCCCTAGGAGATAATCCTTGGTACCACGAGGGCAAGTCTTAGTCCGTGGGGGATGGGGTGATGTCCGACATCACTTCAGCCCCCAGGGGTTAAGCATTGGTCCCACGGGGCCAAGGCTTAGCCCGTGGGGGATGGGGTGATGTTGAGTATCACTCCAACCCCCATGGGATAAACCATGGTCCCATGGGGCTAAGGTTTATACCCTGGGGGCTAGGGCGATTCTCGGCATCACCCCAGCCCCCACAGGCTAATCCTTGGCCACGTGGGACCAGGGCTTAGCCACTGGGGGTTGGGGTGATGCACGAAATCACCCCCCATGACACCTACGAAACCCATGTTGGTTGAGAGTCGTGGGTGTCGTGGAGGTGATGTCGACCATCACCCCAACCCCTAGCGACTAAGCCTTAGCCTCTGGGGGCTAGGGTGACGCCCGACATCACCGCCCATGGCCTCCCATCACTAGTGCATATGTTTTTTTTAATTTGTTTGCTTTTTCATAAAATTTTACATATTTTTAAGTTTTTTAATACAAAAATTATTATTTTTTGTAATTTTGTGTTTATATATATATATATATATATATATATATATATATATATATATATATATATATTCTAAATTTCTATTAAATTTTGTAATTTAAGTGTGTTAATTTTTATTTATTTTTTAAATATATTCTTAATTTTTTTGTGTGTTTTTTAAACTTTTCGAAAGTTTTTAGGCCATAAATTTGGTTTTTTACCCTTTTTTTTTTCTAGATTTAGCTTAGTTTATATATTTGATTTTTTTTTTCCTCAGTTTTTTAAGTTTCTCCTTGATATTTTTTATTATCTAAATTTGTTTATTTATTTATTTTTATTTTGAGTTTATTTATTTTTCTTAGTTTTTAATTTATATAAAAAAAATTGAATTATATTTTTTTGTTAAATATTCAAAAATAGTGTTATCTAACTACAATTGTTTTCCATGTATTGAAGTAAAGGTAAACACTCTGTTAAGAATGGTGTTTTCCACTATATTTTAAAAGTATGGAACAATAAATTAATTAAGAGAACACAATTATATGAAAAATCGTAACTTCAAAAAAGTAAATGGTATAAAATATTTTTAAGATTGAAAGAAGCATGGAAAAATGACTAAAAACACCATTGAATTAAAAAAAAAAAATTGAAAAAAATGAAAATAGATGAAAAATAAGCATTTAAAAAAAAAATGTGTAAACATTGTGGATTGAAAAATTTAAAATATCGAAAAACCACCTAAAAAGGGAGAGGGGTTCTACCAGTAGCACCATTTTTAAAAATAGGGTAAAAAATTGGACCCCCCAAAAAGCGAGAACTCTGTAGAGTTCTCATTAAGTTGGTAACTATATTAGAAAGGATTTAAAAAAAAAATTACTCAATTGCTAATATTTGTCTATAAAAATCCAAACAAGGTTGGAAAAAGATGTTTCATTTTATTCAAAGGTACATCATTAACGAAATAGTGGGCCATTGACAAACACTACATTGTCATCGATGCATCATTTCTTTTCCAAACATGGACAATGTATGCCAGATAGAAACAATACATATTCCAGATAATTTCTCAAGGAGGTAAATCTACAACTTGTACATAGGATATGTTGAAGGTGTTGAAGGCAATAGTACTTTTATTACATATGCATATTTTAAAAGAATATGGAAGAAAAAATTCAACAATGTTCGTATTCCTAAGAAGTAGAGGATGGGGATTTGCAGTCTATGTGATACTCTTATATCAAGAAGGGATAACTCTAAAGGGGAAGAAAGAGGTATGTATTTACTATTTTGTTTTTTTTTAAATTGAATAGTTATCAACAATGAAAACATATGATCAATGTTTCATTTTATGTCATGTGCAGATTCCATAGTCAAAGCACTTCAAGAACATCATAATCAACCATCATGTTAAAGGAAAAATTTGGACAAAAATGGGAAGAAGTATTATGATGCTCCAAAAGAATATTTAGGTATGATAATTGATGGCATGGAGTAGAAGAAAACAATTCTACCACATTTTGTTCATACACCCAAAAATTTATAGGACGAGAATTTCATTTAGTTTCACTTGGCTGGTTGTATGGTTTTCGGTGGAAAAATGTGACCAAGGGTTAACTTCATAGATCCAAATATTCATAATGATGAAAATATGACCATCACCATAATTCATCATGTGCTCACTCATTGGTACAGAAATATTCCTCAAGTTCTTTATCTACAGCTGAACAACACTAGTCATGAAAATAAAAATCAATTTGTGTTTGAATATCTAAGCATGCACATTGAAATGAGAATCTTTCAAAAGGTGAAAGTTTGTCTCCTTCTTTTTGGACACACTCATGATCATATTTATCAAATGTTCAATTGTTTTTTAGTAACATTGAAGAGGAAAAATGCTGGAAGCCTACCAACACTGGTTGAATGTATTAAAAAAACATACATTCTAGAGCCTCTTTTTCATATATTAGAATAAACTGTTGGAATGCAAAGATTTATTCAGGGATCACATTATGAAGAAAATGTATTGATCAAATTAATGAAATTAGATTTGAACATCAATTTTGTTTCAAAAAAATTGATGGTAAAACACTTATTTGGGGAAAGCAGTATTCAACTACTACAGAATGGGGGGCTTCATCAAGTTTAGCATTTTTGAAGTTCATTCTAGATCATCCAATATTTGAATCAAAGTTAATATTTTTGTAATTAGTTGTTGAAATCCATAATGCATGGAGGCATAACAGAGATGTAGAATATTATTCATACTTGCAAGAAACAAAAAAGTCCACTAAGGATAGATATTAGTACTTTGGTGTTGTTGATTTTGTTTGGTGGGAGTTTTTTTTCAATAGTCAAAGTGACATAATTTCATGGATTATTTTAGGTTCTAAATTTCACTCATAGGCTAATTTTCCATGTTTTTCCCAAAAAATTGTTCGTCATTCTAAAAATGATTCACCGAAATTCTATAGGATAAAATTATTTTACTTTAAAGGTCGCCAAAAAATTATACGAACTATATAAAATTCTTATAAATTTGAATATTTTTTCAAAAATATTGCTAAACATTTTATAGTTGGAATATGAAGAATTAGTAAGATTCATCAAGGTTTCTAAATTTTCAAATAAATTTCCATCCTTAACATCATCCCTACATAATTTCAAGCTCAACAAATGAAGATACATTGTTGAATACTTCATTTCATTGACCACAAAATATGCCAAATGAATATGAAGAAACAAACATTGTTGAAGTTCAACAAGAATATCAAGGTGTTATTGAGTTTACACAAGAAGAGGAAAGAGAAATGTGTATTTCTTCGTGAAGGTCACATGCAAAATGTGAAGCCATGGAAGACCTCTACAGGAGTTGAATACAAGATATTAAGGAGGGTAGCATGATCACAGTTTTAGCGAGTGACCACATTGTTATCCATTCTCGATTGCACAGGTTATAAAGACTGAGAAAGAAAATGATGATATTATTGCAATTGAAGTGCACTGGTATGCAACAACTACACACTCATTCAATGGTGTGTATAATCCAAAGACGGTGGTTGAGAAACACGTCAATAGAAAGAGAAAAATAAAAGGTCAAAATACAGGTCATCATCGCACTGACCTGTTAAAGTTAGATGATGTTGACATACTTGTTTATGACTTCAATTTTATAAAGAGAGGAACTCTTCACTCCAATACAACAAACATTATCAAGAGGTTGCTTCCATAATAAATAAATGCAATATGGTAGTCGGTTGAACCTAGTCATAGCTCTAAAAATCATATGACATCTGAAATGTTGAGCATCCATGTAGACTCTGATGGTATTTTAGAAACCACGAGTCAATTTGAATAAGTATATGAAACATTTTATGTATTTTTTATCCATTTGTTGTTTGTATGGTAACTAGAAATGAGCATTGAACTTACATATGATCTTACATGAAGTTATGAATGTTTTTTTTATTTTTTATGAATTATATGTTTTTATTATGGATAATATAATAAAATTTCTTAGCTGATATGTTTTGAATATGGACAATATAACAATACTTTTAAGAAATAATTTATGTTTCATTCAATGTAACTTGTATTTACTTTTTTTTATTAAAAGTAAAAAAAATATTTAAAAATGACGATGAATTTTTAAAGTATATTGTTATATTTTCATGGCATTATGTATTACCTTATTCTTTGAGTGATAGAAAGATTTAAAAATTAAGCATTTAAGGGTTTATTTTATGATTTTGTTTACAATAGTGATGAGTTATTTTACCACTTTATGAAAATGTGTGATTTTTGTACCCCAATTTTAGAATGGGTGCTACCAGTAGCAATACTTTTCAATTTTATGTTTTATTTCGAGGTTTTGGTTTTAATGGTACCAACTGCTAAAATATGATTTTAAATTATCTAAAATTTTAACATTTTGAAAAAAAAAAAAAAAAAAACATCTTTTTAGGTGTTGATTTTAATGTTTTTCTGAGCTACTGTCTAAGTTTTGAAGCCCATGTTTGAAAAATGTTGTAATTTTGACCCCCCTTAAAAAAATGGTGCTATTGATAGCACCGTGTTTTGACTTGGGGGTTGATTTTGATGTTTGTTATGCAAAAATATGGGGTTTGTGGGCTAGAGTTCTCATTTTGAAGTCATATTTCTCATTAATTCAGTAACTTTGTTGAACGAAGGGATGGAAAAAGCATGTTCAGTATTGTATGAACCATTGAAGAATAAAGGAAGATACCATGTTGTACGATAAGGATAATATTAAAAATATTTTTACATCTAAATTTAAGGAGAAATTGTAGTGTAATAACGAGTTAGGGGGGGAAAAATTAAGATATTATAAGGAGGTGATCAACCATAATGTAGAACATCAAACTTATCTCTCTATTTTGACTAGTGTAAATAAGAAAATAAACATTGCTAAAATAAATAAAAATTCTCATGAGCTCCATAGAAAAACTAGGCATTGAAGAATTCCCAAAATTCCATAGGATGACAGAATTTGTCATCTTTGTCACAATATGAGGGTTCAAGATGAAAATCAGTTTCTCTTAGAGTATCCAACATATATCCATATTATATATTATTTTCAAAATATTTGTCACACTACCAACCTTCCTAACCATCTAACTTAGCAAGATCATGGTGATGTTGTGTCATATCCCCATTTATGTATTCCCCTATTTGAAAATGGAAATGACTTATGTGGCTTGTTAGTGAAGAAAAACAGAGCCAAAATGAGTGATTTAATGTCACTTAGTTAGGAGATGTTATGTATTTAAAGTGAAATTAGAATTAATAACTTGCTTATCTATAAAGAAGGGGATAAGGGTTACAGTTTATTTGGTCAAAAAGGGAAATTTATAGAAGGCAGGCATAAAGGATAAAAGCAGGGGTAGAGCCTCACTTTGACATTATAATTTCATCTCTCATTTTGGAAGTTCTCTTGGAACCATTTTGTCGTTAGGGTTTAGCAAAAATGTTCCACTATTGGTTTGGTTTCGATGGTGAAATATCCACCCTATCTAGACAAGAGGACAATCAACCAAGAATTTCCTCTGGAGCCTAGACAAGAGGGGAATCCATCCAGGATTTCCATTGGATATTCAGTTGAGTTTGTTTCAGTTGGAGGTAGATTGGTGTGTGCATGGAGTTGATAATGTTTTATGAAGGAGGTCGATCATCGATTTTGCAAAGAACGTGAGGCTTTTGGAGAAACTATGTCTAGACTCACCTCCATGGGTTGAACAAAGCTTGTTTCGCTAGGCCCCTCATTTTTTCATCCTTGTCCCATGAGGCACCGCTTATTGCGCAACCTTGTCTACTGAGGATTTGTGGGAATTGGAGTTACAGGCATGTTGAGGTACAAATGGATGGATCATTGTAGTAGGTGTTTTCTATAGACAATTGATATCTCACTAGCGAAGGCCGAAAATTCCATGGAATGACATATCTTGAGGAGATCTCGGGAATTATTATAAGATTTATTGTTGTTATTGTTAGTAGATATTGCAGTTGGTTGGCACCCATTAAATCTGTGTGTTTATGAGGGTTTGCAGTTGTTGTTACAACCAATAAGGATCTTTGTATTTGTTGTGATTTAGATTTTCATACCATAATAAGATGTCATGGTTATCTTATCTATTATGTGTGTAATGGGTGCATGTGATAGATTTGACTATATTCGTATCTTGGTGACATATGCAAATTGTTTATAAGGCATTTCCAGCAAAGTGTTTGATAAAATCACACAAAGAAAAATAATAATTTGGGTAGAAAAAATAATATTCCACCCATCCTAGTTGTGGACATTACATCTTGGAAAACTTATCTTAACTTTTTTTGAGCACAGATACAAAACTCTTAAGAGATCCAAGTAATCCCTTACCTTCTTAAAATATGATAGCCAAAATTCACAAAATTACAAACATATCAATATAAATTTATTTTACGCTCTTTTATTTCTCATAAAACAAATATATAAATTAAATAAAAATACCTTCCATATTGATTTTTATGGGTCATAACGTTTTTACCTAAACCAAAACCCCTAAATAAGAAATATGCACATATAAATACTAAAATCAAAACTTATGATAAATGTTATTATGACTAATAAAAATATATAAAAAATTTAATAACCTAAACATATTAATGAATTTATTACTATGCATATAAATGAAATCCTCTTAACTACCATGGAGTACTTCCATAAATTTAACCTAAGAGTTAGAGGGTTTTGGCTTTGAAGCCACAAAATTGTTTAAGACTTACGTATAAACCAAATATTAAAATCTTCTCTATTTTGTATGTATTAAAGCTCCAAATTTGTCACCTTTCACCAAAATTGTGCAAATTGCACTATCTAAATAAAGCTCCAAATTTTCCACCTTTCCTCAAAATTATAAAAGTCAAAGTATGGAAATTGCACTATTACCCAAATCCTTCAACACTTCATATTTTAATACATCAATTATCAATTAAAAAAAATTGAACTAAATATCCAGAGCTCTACTTACTTTACACACAAATGATCCATAACCTTATACCCATCAAACAAACCAAAATAGGGCCTGAAAAAATCTAGAATAAAAATGCTTAAGTAATTGGAAAATGCCCCTAATGTCTCCCGAATTGCAATGTGAAAGCTCCCTCAACTACTTACTACGACTAGTTCTACTTAGTAGAATTTGATTATGTACCAGCCTTCATATTATAAGGGAGTTTGCATGGAATCCTTTCATTCTTACCGACTCCCATTTCGAGAGTGGATCTGCCAAAATCTGAAAAAAAACTCTCGAATTTAGCAGTTCAATGACAAAACGACCACAACCAATAACACAATCCTAATTGTATGTATGATGTTGTTGTTTTTTATTAATTGTTAAATAATTTATTATCTAAAACAGTAATTACAAGAAAACAAATCACATCAAGGAATGTTACCCATTAAAATATATAATTTTATTAAAATATAATTAAAATTTAAAATTTTATAAAAACAAATATTTTAAAAAAAGTATATGCAAATGAAAGTTTAACTTTTTGATTTTTTTTAAACGGATGAGAATTGATAACCAGAACAAAACAATAACGATAGGTAAGGATTAATAAATTCTTAGAAATCAGTCCATATTAATAATCCACTTTTGATTGAAACACTAATCCACTTATAGTCAATTATGTTGATTAATGAAAATTGATCAAATTTAATAAGGGTGATATTTAAAAATAAATAAATTAGGTTTAATTAAAAATAAGTTTATCTCATTAACAATATCAATGAAATAGGTTTTAAAAGGGGAAATATTGAGTGGGTTTAATCGTTAATAATATGTGTTTTTTTTTGTTTCACATTCAAATTTGTATGTAATTCTCTGTAGATTATAGTAGTCAAATCTTACCCACAAGAAACCCATTATCCCACAAACAATCGGTCTCGTACACCAATTGACCCATTGAAATCTGGATTCATTCTTATTATTAGTAGTAGGTAGGGACTAATAAATTCTTGGAAATCAGTCCATATTAAAAATTCAAGTTTAAGTGAAACACCAAAATTTCAAGGATTAATCAAGCATTCAAAGGGGAAATATTGAGTGGGTTTAATGGTTAATTATATATCTTGAGTGGGCCTAATGGTTAAGAACATGTATTTGCTCCTAAGAGGTCACAAGTTCAAATCTAGAGGTGGGTAGAATATGTATACTTCCCTAGACTTTACTAGTAAAATTTGTTTACCATGCCATGACCTTAAAAGTAGATTATTATTATTATTATTATTATTATTATATGTGTTTCTTTGTTAAAAGTTGACTCTTTACCCATTAAAATCTGACTTAAGCCTAACCTATAATATAATAATAATAATGATTCTTATTGGAACTTATTTATATAAATAAATATTTATATATGAAATGATGTTGTTGGAGAAGAGATATTAATCTTTATAAGCGCCAGGTCTCTGTAAATTACATCCCAAAATAAGATCAGAGAGTGAAGGCACGAGGATCTCCATCATGGCTAAACAATCAATTATGGATGAATCATATATTGTGGAATAAGTATTGTCCGAAGGACAATTACCCTACACCCTTTATCAACCAAATTATCGATAATTACACCAGAAGCATCATTTTCTCTTTTATGGATGGATTTTATGGATATAACCAGATCAACATTTTACTGGTTGATCGACAAAAAAAATCCTTCATCTTCCCATGGGGGGATTTCACCTATCGAAAATTACCTTCTGGCCTTAAAAACACTGGAGCTACTTTTCAGTGAGCTATGTCGTATGTGTTTCACGACATCGAAAATATCATTGAATGGTATCTCGATAAATTTCCAACTCACTCGACTCATTGATGAGATCGTATTGGTCATTTAAGGTCCATCTTTCCTAGATGCAGGTTTTACAACACATGTTTGAAACCCCATAAATTAATTTTCACTATTGAATCAGGGAGAGTCCTTGGCATTGTAGTGTCCAAAGAAGGGATTGGGGTGGATACCTTAAAATTCAATGCCATTCTTGCTTTACCCTCTCCCCACAACCTTAACCAACTACAAAATTTTCAAGGGAAGGAAAAATTTCTCTGTTGTTTTATATGCAATTATGTAGAAATTAATAACGGATTCATGAGACTGACGTAGAAAGATGCCCCTTTCATCTGGGATGTAACTTCTCAATGGTCATTTGATGATCTCAATCATGATTTACCAAACACACCTCTTTTACATCCACCTAGATATGTGAAATATTACATCCTTTATTTGGCTACCTTCGCTTCCACTATTTCCATGCTGTTAGTGTAAGAGGATGATGACAACACCGAACATGTGATATACTATTTAAGTAAGAGTCTACCAGGTCCCAAGCTCCGATATTCACATGTCGAAAATTTGTCTTTGGTAGAAATTATTGTCATCCAAATATTTCACCACTGTATTATGTTACACACTGCCACGATCATTTCAGACTTGAACCCCATGTACCACATATTGACTCATTAAGTACTTGGGAGAAAATATTCGAAATGTATCGTCATTCTTTAAGAATTCGATCTTCATTTTGCCAAATCCAAAGATAAGAAATCGTTGGTTTTTGTACAAATAATTTGTGATCTTCCCCATACTGATGAGAATACTAAGCCCAATTATTCCCCTCCCAATGAATTATTGTTCCTCATTAGTATGTATGATCCATGGTATGGATATATTCCTCTCTATCTCCAATCCCAAATATTTCATACTCGCATTTTATGTGATGAACGACGTCACATTAGACACCATTCAAAGCAGTACCTTATCATTGGTGAAACCTTGTACTCTCATGGAATTGATATTATTTTATGTCATTTATTAACCCATTAAGAGTCTAAACATGTTTTAAATGACTGTCACCTTGGCGCTTGTGGAATTCATATTTTTGTGATGGATACAGCCCCAAAATTTGTACATACTAGTTATTTTTGGCCTTCCATATTCAAAAATTGCATTGAGGTCATTAATAAATTCTCACCCTATCAGATCTTTCAGAAGAAAGCACGTACTCAGCCAAATCCACTTCATCTCATTATCGTCATTGACCCCTTTGAAAAATGGGGTATTTCTTTCATGCAATGTAAGGCTACCTCAACTAGGGGGCACAGTTATATTATCATGGTCGTTGATTATTTTACTAAATGGGATGAGGCTATGACTACATTCCTTAACGACCGTCGAACTACAACATTTTTTTTTCAATCACATCATCGCTCGATTCGATGTCCCATAAGCTATTGTAACTGATCATGGATCACATCTCTAGAACCAGATGATGGGTGAGTTGTACATCAAGTTAGGTTTTCTCCATGAAAATTCATTACCTTAATATCCTCATGAAAATGGAGAAGTTGAAGACATCAAAAAAGTCCTGAAAACCATGTTTCAATGCATGGTGGGAGTGAACAAAACCTCTTGTAATTTGTATCTCTTATCTACACTCTGGGATTTTCAAACTTTAGTTAAAATTACCACTAGATTTACACCCACCTAGTTGGTACACTGGATAGAATCAGTATTACTGATCAAATCTAAGATTCCCTCTTTGAAACTCACTGTATAAATCCTACCCCATAATAGGAATGATTTTTATATCTAACCAATATGGATGAAACCCATCGCAATGCTACTCTCATCAACGAGACATATAAAAAATGCATCAAAACTCAATATGAAACGTCTATCCAACCTCACACTTTCGAGAAAGGAGATTTGGTCATAGTCTATGATCAAGATCATGAAAAACTTGGGGTACGCAAGTTAGAAACTATGTGGCACCAGACATAGATCATAAAATGCATGTTACATAGAGGTTCCTACAAGTTAATGGATTATGATGGATTATCTCTCGGTGAGCCCCAAAATGGGCTTTACCTAAAGAATTACTATGCATAAAATATATCGCATGTGTGATTTGTATATTATTGTACTATATTCTTTGATATGGTGTGTACTTACTTTTGAGTGCATGAGTTTTTACCTAGATACTTATACCTTGTTTTTCAATTGAATCTTTATATGACATCATCCTTTCCCATCTATTTTGGGTTTGTGGATGGCGCTAGTCGAGATACCTAGAATATCGCTTCTATATCTTGGGTCATTTACCACTCTAGTGAGTTAGTGAGTTCAGGGGGAATTTGCCTCGGATATGCAACCAATAACATTGAAAAATATCATTCTATCATTGGAATTCTAACCAAAGCCTCTTATCTAGGCATATCTCAATTAATTATCAACCTTTATTATCAACTCATGGTCTTGTGACATCCTCCTCGATACGACAACAACTCTGATAACAGGTGCAATTTTTTTTTGTTTGTTTAAAGTGTGTGTGCACGTGTGAAAAGGAAATAGACACACTTGACTCTATGTCGCCACCTGACGACTAACAAGACACAACCACGATGATCACAACAATAAGACATAAGGCACACAACAAGTAACTACAAGCATTAAACGACATACTGTGTTATGTATAGTACGAACACAGATGGAAGAATCCATAGTAGTAGATTTTACTATTTCTGTACAGGAAAGCAGGGCGTTTAATCTTAGTTTTCTCCTCCAGAGAGAGAGAAGGTTAGATAGGCTCCTGGATGACTGCTCAGGCAGAAACTAGTAATCTCTGTCAGGAGGTCACAGTGGTGGGAACTCTGCCTTTAAAGAGCCCGAGACTACTGATACGACCATAGAGGTGTGTCGCAAGAGTGGAAACCCTGCCTTTAAAGGGCCTGAGACTCTTGATACAGCACTGGATTCTTTACACAGAAAATAATCACAGACACAGACTTATATACAGAGCGAATAGCTTTACAGATCGAAGAGTCTGATATCATACAACTGT
Organism: Picea engelmannii; assembly: GCA_009831015.1. NCBI lineage: Eukaryota > Viridiplantae > Streptophyta > Pinopsida > Pinales > Pinaceae > Picea > Picea engelmannii. The sequence goes on from ML808806.1 coordinate 331,192, forward strand.
GAGTTTGAAAAATTCCAATTATAGTACTAACCCTAAAATTAACAATCTCAATACATCCTATATGTTACATATACCATAAAATTACATTAAAATTATCTTAACAACCTCACATCTTATGTTATAATAACCTTGCAACTAAAACATCAATTGCCAATCACATTACTCCTTGTATGCTACCAATGCAATGAAGTTACAATAAATTTACCATAAAATAAATCAACATTACATTTATATTACCATAACATTGCCAATGAATTAATAATAAAAATAAATCATTATCGTAGCATTCAATTACATATTGCTAAACCATTTTAAGACATTAATTACAACAAATTCAGTGACAGTACTGTCAGATAACCATATCTTTCTAGATTACGATAACAACATCACATTAACAGTTCCATAACCATTAGCATAAACATTTAAATGTTCATTACACTATCATTACCTTAAGACAAATACGTTAACATTAACCTTACCCTAGCATTAACATGAAGCATTACCTTACATTAATCTTTCCATTGCATGCAAGTCTCATTCATCAGGCAACATGTCATTCAATACTTAATATTCATGGGCACCAGATTAAGTAATTTTTAAAGCCATCATTAGAAATAACTATCAAAAAACTAAATATCTAGATCCATCATCTACGACATGAATCCTCAATGCGTAAAAACTAAAATCTATGTCGATCATTCCCTACATACTAACCACTGCTCAAGAAGTGATAACTAACACCATCGATATTGCACCCATAATGCCATAAGGTGCCATCTAAATCAACCCTAATATAAATTTAATTGCCAGAAATTTAGAACCAATAATTAATGCAATGATCGACATTTGCTTGTTAGGAAAGTTAACTTAATGGTAAGTTGCCTTTATTGAATTAAAATGGATTGCCATTTTTTTTTTTATATACTAAGGAAATAAAATTGTTCCTTCCATGAAACATTTACTAAACACTAGATGGTTTTTACTGAGATAAGGTAGATTTCTATTTCAGAAAACATTACTGACAAAAGAGGTTTCTCTTATTAATAAAGTCGATTGCCATTTTTCTAAATACTAAAGAAATAAAACTGTTGTTGCCATGAAACATTTACTAAACGGTAGATTGTTTTTACTGAGATAGGGTAGATTGCTATTTCAGAAAACATTACTGACAAAAGAGGTTTCTCTTATTAATAAATTCGATTGCCTAATAATGCCAAAATTGAATGCATTCAATTGATTCAAAAATCCAATCTCAACCAGCACCAAATCATGAGCAATACCTTCCTACTTCCTGTTTAGAATACAACCCATTAAAATTTTGTGAGGGATAGGGTGTCTCTAGATTAATGGTTTAATATATAAATTTCGTCTCTAACTGGAAACAAAATAATTTAATATGTAAGGTGTCACAAGGATAGTGCGCGGTCATGAGGTTAACAACTGCTTAAAAACATCAAGAACTATCATGCCCAACAACTGTTGCCAGAACGAATTCTCAGATCTAAATTTACAAAAATGAAATGCCCATACATCTATTGCCAGAACAAATTCTCAGATCTAAATTTACAACATGAAATTTCCCATACAACCATTGCCAGAACGAATTCTCAGATCTAATTTTACAAAAACGAAAAATGCCCATACCACTATTGCCATAACGAATACTTAGATCTAATTTTACAAAAATGAAAATGCCCTGAGTGATATACAAAATGCCCTCTGTAATATAAAAACGCCCACGGTGATATAAAAATGCCTACGACAATATGAAAACGCCCATGGCAATATGAAAATTCCCACGGAAATATGAAAATGCTCAGATTAAACCAAAACGCCCACGGCAATATGAAAACTCCCAGATTAAAACAAAATGCCCATGACAATATGAAAATGTCCAGATTAAAACAAAACACCCATGACAATATGAAAATTACCAGATTAAAACAAAACACCCATGGCAATATGAAAATTCTCAGCTTAAAACCAAACGCCAACGGAAATATGAAAATGCCCAGATTGAAACAAAAATCCCACAGTCTTATATAAAAACGCCCACCATAATTTATAAACGCCTACAACAACACATATGCCCATAGTAATATATAAACATGCCCACCATAATTTATAAACGCCTACAACAATACAAAAATGCCCACAGAAATTTATAAACGCCCACAGTCATATAAAAATGGCCACATCAATATAAATACACCCACTAAAATATATAAACGCCCACAATGGTATAAAACACCCCCATTAACATAAAAATGCCCACTGTAATGTGTAATATGCCCATAGTCATATAAAACGCCCCCATTCATATATACACA
>ML808807.1:0-25135 GCA_009831015.1 Picea engelmannii
AGGTTGTTCATGACATGCCTCTCGTCCGAGAACCCCTTGGTTAAATCTTTCTCTAGTTCCTACAGTCACTCCTAGGTTCTCTTATGGTATTCACTATAGGAATAGGTTTTATATTTTATATTTATGTTTTATTATGTAATGAGTCTTTGAACTATCGTCTCCTGAAAAAATTACATATCTGAGACTTACTGTGAATTATTGCACCCTCGAATTAAACACTATAAATTCATAAACCATTTCCTGTGGGTGTGATAAGGTTTCTTGCTAATGTGTAAAGTTTAGTAATTGGTTCTCTTCACTAAATATATTCACATTGTTCTTACTTGTACATGAATTGTTACAGTCATAAGACTTCCACTGTGTGTAATTGTTCCAACATTTAAACTTATTTAAAATATTTACTCTAAGCTATTTGTCCTGGAATTCTGTGTTTGAACTTGTTTGTTTGCACTTATTTTGCGTTAATAAAAATAGTAATTGAAGTATCCAATTTCGGAAATGAACTGCTCTGTGGGATATGCACTATACTATGTGAAATTTATCATTCTAGTTATGGAGTGTATTAACTATTTAGAAATGTTTCTTGCTTGTTTATATTCTCTAGCATTCAATTAATTCTTTTGGCTACAAAACTAATTATGGGACCCCTATTTCCTTGTGAGGGAACCCATCAGTCATTTATGGGTCCTCTCCTCCCCTTCAGACTGTGGACAGTTCGCTTCAGCGACGCCGATGGGAAATGCACCCATGCAAACCTGAAGCTAAGTATTATTCATGTGTTAACTATTCAATGTTTAATTTCATTGATTTTTCATAACACTGTTTATTAATTCCCGATTTACCCCCTGCAGTAATCATTTCAAGAAAAAGGATCCACATGATTGTCTCACTCGAAAGGTATTCGAGTTCCATATCTTGGCATTAAATTTAACTTCTTAGGTTCTGTTTTTAGTGGTATAGGGTTCCACCCTATGGTACTTTATTGTGATAGTTTTGAAGAAGGGTTCCAAGGATAAAATAGTTTCATGTATTTAGATTCTTTAATGGAATAAACATATGTAAATGGAACACCTATATTAAATATGATCCCATGATTATACAACTATGATAGCATGTGTTATGTAGAATATTTAATCTATGTTTGTGTATGGACCCTCACATATATAGAATGTAATTTCTCTTTAAAAATGACAATTTTTAATTATTCTATCTTTATTCTATGGTACTTGCACAGAAGATGATATGGTATACTGGATGTATATTTATGTACATAAATACATCTATGTGATTATTTTGAAATACACAAAATCATCTTGTATTCACTTATGATCTTCCAGAATACAATCAACAGTTCTAACATTTTTTATGCCTAGTCCAACATATACATATATTACTATCTATGCATATATATATACATAACTCAACTTCATTAACAGTTAAAAATTCACAATAGCTTTCTTATCTTTACTCAATGAATAAAATCAACCTGTAAAGAATTATCCTACAATCCATTTCATTATACCAGCTATTAATGAACAAAAAATCAACAAGGAAACAAGTATATGTACATATCTTAATAAAGCGTTGGGAAAAAAAATGGAACAACCAAGTTCCACCCAACCATAGAACAAAATAGCCAAACTACTTACTATGTTCACCCACTAGCCTCACCATGAGTCCATAAGGGCGAATTCCAATGATCCTCTTTCGCTATAGTCCTCTTTTAGATAAAAAATTCCCTTGCCTCACACTCAAAACAATGTTCATAACATCAAGTGTTATCCTTTCTCCAACATACTAAGCAGTGTCATGCCTCCTCCCATATGTTGTATATCCTGAGCATCTTGTGCCTAGGTCTTTTTCTCTCTTTGGGAATTTTCACAACTTTACAAATCCCTGATTTTCAGGGGATGCTAGGGGACAAATTCCTCATTTTCCACTTGTAAAATTGATCCATGAGGTAGTTTAAGTTTGTTCCCCACTAATGGAGTCATGGTGAGATGATTTCAACCTATCTGTTCCATCTATCCTTCAACAGTTAATATAAAAATATTTGTCTTTTACATGTGTCATAATCAAAGAGTTGGTTGGGAAAATCAATTTTTTTCCCAACATTCACAATAATTAATTACAAATAATCAAATTTCAAATTTGGATTTTCCATAAATGGAAATAATCTTCCAAATACGAATTTGCCAAAAATGAAAATAAAATTCCTAAGTGCACACAGAATTTAATAATTAATTATTTTGGGGGATATTACATTCTCTCCCCCTTCAATACAACATTGTCCTTAGTGTTCGTTCCTTTCTCGGAACATGGTTGGATAATATTTCTACAAATATTCCTCCAATTCTCAAGTGGCCTCTTCAGGACTAAAGTGCTTCCATTGCACTTTTACCTGGATGATCGATCTATTCCATAGTACTATTTCTTTTTTATCCAGAATGAACAAAGGTTCTTGTGACATCCCCCAAAATAAATTATTTTTGAATTTGAAATTTCGTAGGAAAATATTCCATTTTTGGCAAACTCGAATTTGGGAAATGTTTTCCATTTATGGAAATTCTGAATTTCAAATTTGGTTAATTGTAATTAATGATTATGAATGTTGGGAAGAGATATGATATGACTCAACTAACTACTTGGCTATGACACTTGTATAAAACAAAATATTTTACATTTATTGCAAGAGGAAAAATGGAACAACCATGTTAAAATCCGCTGACCATGACTCCATGAGTGGGGAACATGTTGGAACTACCTCAGGGTTGATTGTTACAAGTGGAAAATCGGGAATTTGGCCATTGGAAACCCCTTAAAATCATGGATTTGGAAATCTACAAAAGTTCCCTAAGGGAGGGGAAAGACCTAGGAAAAAACAATTTTGGATATATGGCATATGTGAGGAGACAAGACGTTGCCTAGTATGTTGGAAAAGAACTACTGGTTGCTTGCTATTATGAACAATACTTGCTAAGTGTGAGGCAAGGAAAACACTAATTAACTAAAAGGAATTTGTTTACAAGGATTTTCCAAGCTATCTCTCATGGATTCATGGTCATGCTGGGGGGTGAACATGAGAAGTGATTTGGATGCCCTGTTCTATGGTTGGGAGGAATGTGGTTGTTCCCTTTGTATTTCACTGTATTGTTTCAGATATGTTACTCTGTCTCTTCTCTAGATGAATGTTTTATAGTTAGATATGTGATATATTTCACCTATTAATTTTGGTTAGGGGTATTTCTATGGATACAAATATGGTTGAATGTTATTGAACTCAATATCTGATCAAAAGACTTCTAGATTAATTCTGAGTGAATCATCTCTGTTGGATTTGGTTTCTCGGTAAATGTTGTTTTTTATTTGGGTATACTAGCTGAAAAGATATGTTGGTTCTATAGATTTGATTCTTGGTATAATGAGGTAACAATTGTAGGATAATCCTCACTTTGTAATCGTATTTACTGAGTAAACTAGCTACAAGCGCAATGTGAATGGAATAAGATCGAAGAGATATATATCTGTCTTCTTATGCACATGTAGGTAAATATACACAGAGCCATGGTATTAATTGAGATTCCATTCATGTACCTATTAAACTAGAATTCAAATAAAGGTTATGTATGACAAAAATTAAAATTTGTATATATATATATATAAACACAAACATAATTGCATATATGTAGGGGCCGAATAGATTTAAACATCATTTTATTTCATAAACTAAGGCAGTAACTTCATAAAAAAATAATAATCTTCATAATAATAACTTTAGTAACTTAAATTTAACAACAAATAATAAATTTAATAACAGATTAAAACAATGCATAATTTTAAATACCTGAACCTGATGCTAATAACCCTTCGTTGTCCTCTTTCCTTCTTTACCATTGCTGCACTGTAAAACACTGCCCAAAACGGAGTTCCACTCTGCCAACTAGGTAACTTCCTAGATCTAGGATATCATATGGATATCCTGGCCCCCGTGCCCAAAACCTCCAGCAACCCTGGTGCTTGACTGATACAATCCTCACTCCAAAACTCCACTCTCTGCAAAATCCAAGCGCCCTCCAAATCAATCCCCCATGTCCCATAGAATGACCTCCCGTAAACCTCCTTTCCTTCCCTATTCCTCCTTCACCGACTTATGCCTTTACTGCCTTACCTACCCCTCGTTAATGCCCCTTATCCTCTCCTTTATTATTTTATCCTCTTGTAGTTAATATGTTATCCCTTTTTGGGTATGTAACTTAATTTAACTATATAATTTAGTATCCTCTTTTTATTTCTTTACCTTATTAATTAATGATTTAATTAATACTTAAATTAATCATTGACAATCATGAATAACTAATTAATAATAATAAATTAGTTAATGTTATTTTAAGAAATAATTATTGTTTAGCTAATCTTTTAGGACAGWTARATTATTAAATTAATYATAATTAATAATCATATACATCTATTTAAGCAKGGTCRTTACATTCACCTCCCCTTCAGGAAAATTCGTCCCGAAGMTAAGGTATCTTATGGTACAAAGGAAAAKAAACATGGTTCACACATTCATAACATGTAACCGACATTATCAGTAAGTAAGTCAAGARAACTCATACATACTAGTGTATATGTACAAGAATTGSATGTGTAGCTAGTACATACAATTCTTKTGCATGTACTAATAWTAAAACTGTYATCCTTTAGTRTTTTATGTATGCATCCAATCCAGCCARCTAGACTAGTCTTTTATAAAAGACAACAACARTCAATTGTTTGATAAATTCCCTAATTACAATTATCCGTTTCAACARTTTTATTTAGACAACTGTGGTTTAGTTACAAAATTATGAATATTCATATATACACATTTCTCTTTTTTTTTGAATGGAAAACATTAAATTCCACCACAAGACAGATCTCCATACCGTCTCAACTATTACTACTCATCCTTCCTCCCTAACCTACTTCCATCTCCATTCCTATCCTTCTTTTGCTAGACTATCTTGGAGCATCAACTATATTGACCTAACTCCAAATAGAACCCGTAAGCGGAAGTGTCGCTATCTCGACCAAGCTTCCCTAGAAAACATCTGACAGTCATCATCACATGTCTTGGGGAGCGTGAACTAACACCATTCTCCCATGACTTCAGGTTTCGTAGGATACACAGTGGGAAATGTCTGCACCCCTCCTAATCATAACTAGGGCCCACACCCTACAATGGAGGATACACGGTGGGAAATGCCTCCACCCCTCCTAACAGGACTAGGGTCCACACCCTACAATGGAATATACAGTGGCACCGTGTTGCTGGAGGTTTTGTCATCGTTTATTCGATTTTGGGCAGTGTCGTCCCCTGAAATCATGCACTGATCCACATATCATAGAAATGTATCCAAACCAATATAAATTTCTCATACATTATTCATACCATAATGTTTCTCGGTTAGTGGTCCTGATATCCACTTTCATCATCATTATCCCTTGGCTATTTCATAGCCCATAACCTGGAGATTAGTCTATAACACAAACTCATACATTTCTATGCATTATCATCATGTAATTGCATACTATCATCATTTCAATTTGGTATCAATGTACCGATAAATTAACATCAAAGTTTTCCACTTAGAAATAGATCTCATAATATCCCATAATTCAACTTTTGACACCCATTCATAAGATTATCATTTACCCAAATAGATTGCATCATATCCAACATCATTCTAATAGTATTTTAAACATTCATAAAATTCTCAATTCTCACAATGTGTCGCATCATATACATCATCATCAATAACATTTAAACATTCATAAAATTTACATGCACGTAGTAGATCGCATCATATACATCATCATCAATAACATTTAAACATTCTTAAAATTTACATGCATGTAGTAGATCACATCATATACATCATCATCAATAACATTTAAACATTCATAAAAGTTCATAAATTTTAAAGTTTAAGTGTATCACTTAATAGTTTCACTGTGACCTAGAAAATAAAGTATATAGTCCTCGGGTAATCCTAGTTGTCTAAGTCAAAAGGTGGTGTTATATACACCCCACCTTTGAGAAACATGTTCTCGAGGTGGTAAAAATAGTGAGGGATAGTCTCGCCGTAGTGTCTTAGCATCTTCCCAAGTAGCAAATCCTAAACTATGCTTGTCCCACAGGACCTTAACTTGGTCTACCAGATGATTCCTGAGCCGTCGGACTCTGTGGTCCAATATGCGTAATGGTTCTACCGTGAGGGTTCCCACGTCCAATACCTGCAATTCCTTCCAATTTAGTTTATGTGATTCATCAACAACATAATGACGTAAAACAGATACATGAAATACATTATGAGTTTTATGCAAGTGGGGTGGCAGTACAAGACGATAGGCAACGGGTCCAATTTTCTCTTGGATCTTGAATGGTTCTATAAATCGGGGTGACAACTTTTTCCCCTTCCTGAACCGTATGGTACTCTTATTAGGCCTGATACGAATGAAATCTTGGTCTCCCACTTCATAACTTTGGTCGGTCCTGTGTGCATTCGCATAACTTTTCTTCCTATCCTGTGCTTCCTTTAGTCTCTAACTAATCTGAATCACCTGTTCCTCCATTTCTTGAATCAATTCTGGCCCAACTGTTACTCAGTCTTCTAGTCTATCCCAACTCAATTGCGTTCTGCATGGCCTTCCATACAAAGCTTCGTAGGGTGGCATTCCAATGGAACTATGATAACTGTTATTGTAGGCAAACTCTACTAAAGGTAGGTACTTCTCCCACTGGGTTTGATTATCCATTACATACATCCTAATAATGTCTTCCATAACTTGATTTACTCTCTCAGTTTGCCCATCTGTTTCAGGACGATAAGATGTGCTTAAGTTCAACTGAGTCCCCAACGCTGACTGTAAACTTGTCCAAAATCTAGAGGTGAATCTGGAGTCCCTATCTGAAATGATCTTCTTAGGTATCTCGTGCAAATGGATAACCTCACTTATAAACACACGTGCCACATTAGTGACATTGTAAGTGTCTCTAACCGAAATGAAATGAGCACTCTTGGTTAACTTATCCACTATCACAAGAATGACATTGTGTCTATGGGATGTGAGCGGAAACCCCATAACAAAATCCATAGAGATGAATTCCCACTTGGACATAGGGACATCATGTGGTTGTAGGAGGCCTGCTGGGTGATGGTGGTCAGCTTTCACTTGTTGACACTCCAGGCATTTGGTGACGAAATGGACTACATCGCACTTCATGCCCACCCAGAAGAAGAGCTTCCTCATATCTGCGTACATCTTCTTCAGAATTGGATGCACACAATAAAGTGATTTATGGGCTTCCTTCAGTATGATGCTTCGAATATCCCCATTCTAAGGGATGTACATCCTTCCTCGATATCTTAACAATCCATCTATTTCCAGACTATATCCTTCATACTTTGGGTCTAACTGCCTCCCACTCTGGACGTTTGAAGTAACCTTTAAATACCAACTGTCTCCTGGGAGTTGTGTCAACACATGTTCCCTCAGATTGGCCTTTAAGGTTACCAAGGAGAAGATACGTGGTCTCCTACTCAAGGCATCTGCGACCACATTTTCCTTTCCCTTGATGTACGAAATACCAAAATCATACTCACTCATAAACTCACTCCATCGCCTTTTCCTGGCATTCAGATCTCTTTGAGTGAAGAGATGTTTTAAACTTTGATGGTATGTTTTGAGCTCAAATTTTCGCCCAACAAGATAGTTCCTCCAAAGTTTCAGAGCTAGCATTATAGCTGCCAACTCTAAATCATGAGTCACATATAACTCTTCGTGCTTATTCAACTTCCTTGACGCATAAGCTATCACTCCTCCATCCTGCATTAGCACGGCCCCCAACCCTTTCTTCGAGGCATCCGTACAGACCGTGAAGTCCTTTTCCATATCCGACACTCATAGAATTAGCGCACTAGTTAGTAACCTCTTAAGCTCAATGAATGCTCTATCACACTCTTCTGTCCATTCATACCTGACCCCCTTGCGTTGCAAAGTGGTGATGGGTTTCTCTATTTTTGAGAATCCTTCTACAAATCTTCGGTAATAACCTGCTAGCCCCATGAATCTTCTCACCTCATGGGCATTTTTCGGCACTCGCCACTCCATAATGGCCTTTACCTTTTCTGGGTCCATAGAGATTCCTTCACCGGAAATGATATGATGTAACATCCTCCTTGTTACGACAACAACTCTGATAATAGGTGCAATTTTTTTTTTTGAGGTGTGTGCACGGGTGTAGAAGGGAAACATACACACTTGACTCTATGTCACCACTCGACGACTAATAGGACGCAACCGTGATGATCACAACAAAAAGACACAAGGCGCTCAACAAGTAACTGCAAGCAATAACGATCAAAGATATAAGGCGCACAACACAACATTTAACGACATACTGGGTTATGCACAGTACGAACACAGAAGGAAGAATCTGTAGTAGTAGATTTTACTATTTATACACAAGAAAGAAGGGCGTTTAATCTTAGTTCTCTGCTCCGGAGAGAGAGAAGGTCAGATAGACTCCTGGCCGACTACTCAGGCAGAAACTAGTACTCTCCATCAGGTGTGTCGCAAGAGTGGAAACCCTACCTTTAAAGGGCGTGAGACTCTTGATACGGCACAATATTCCTTACATAAAATAATCACACACACAAACTTATATACTAGGCTACATGGAGGTGTCTACAACCCGCCCGACACCCACAGACCAAGCAATAAAATGATTACAACCACGTACAACAATAATAATAAATTTCCATGACCACTACGGAAGATGCAAACAGAAGGGCTCCGACTATGACTACACATGGTTAAGACAAGGCATTATCTACGACCCAATTGGTATTAGTCTCTGACCAATTTCTCCATTTTAAATCATTAATCGACGTGTTACTCAATCAACCCTTTGGAAATAATGAAAATTCAATTGATTTTTATTCCTCATGTACATCTCATCACAACTGATTCTGCTTAGTTCATCAACAATACCCTTTTTTTGACTTAACAAATCCAACAATTCTAACAACATTAACCAGGAACAATAACCGCAAAACATTTTCACTACAGTATTCTGCAATTAAATCTGCAATTAATTGATAATCTCATTTCATCTTGTATGCCTTCAAACCCCTAAAATTTTAATGACATTCCACACAACCTCACATTATACCATCCTAACCTTGTAATACATCATCTATCACCTCACTACTGGTATGTTATCCATACAAAATTTATGAAATCTCACCATAAAACAATATTATCATTGTCTTTTATATTATCCATAATTCTTGCCATTAAGATAACAACTAGTCACATTACAACAAAACTTTTCGTAAAACAATACTAATATTTCATTTGAAATTTTCATTTTATAATTTCTATTTAAGTTAACAATTAAGGTCACATTACAACAACATTTCGTAAAATAATACTAGTATTTCATTTGAAATTTGCATTTTATAAATGTTATTTAAGTTAACAATCAAGGTCACATTACAAAAAACATTCCGTAAAATAATACTAGTATTTCATTTGAAATTTTCATTTTATAATTTCTATTTAAGTTAACAATCAAGGTCAGATTGCAACAAACTTTCTGTAAAATAATATTAATACAACATTTTAACATTGCATTTTATATTTTCATTAACATTCCATTATAATGCATTACATTCCATCACATTCACGGAAATATATATTCATCAAGTTTTTTTTGTGGAATGAGAAATAAAACATAACGATTCATTAATGATATACAACCAAGACAGTTGTAACATAAGCACCATTCCCCTTTGATTTTGTTCTTAATTTAACGGAACCCAAGTGATAATAATTCTAGGATTCCCACCATAAAAATCTATAGGGAAGTAAACCATCCATCATCAGCTGCCATTACTATGGAATTGGTTGAGCCCCATGCGAGATGTAAAGTGTTTTCCACGGGCACTACCAAGTGGCTTCAAGGATATTGAAATGTTTTTCCATCGCTGGATCCCTCACATCCTGGTCATTAGTCTATTCTGCTGAGGATAAAAAGGGAGGCGAGAACAGTGCACTTTATTCTGGAATAAATTTGGTGGTTGGAGGACCAAGGGGACAATTTCAAATATAACTACTTCCACTCAAATCATTCTCTCAGATCCCAACGCCTTCAGTGGTTCGACAGTCTGCAAGGAAGGGGGAGGGTAACCGATAAATTCCCATTAGCACGACTAACGAGTAACAGGCTTACTGTACAATCATTCAAGAAAAGGAAGAAGGTGGAAACCAAGGACGAGGAGATCTGTCATCCTCTTGAGGGTTATGGGTGTAGGAGTATGTCCCACCAACTTCCAAAACAGAGAAAACCGATTCAACGATACCGCCAAATCTGAGTTTTCTCCTAAAACTGACGGCGTCCAACAGACGTCGCTGCCACAACTTCTAAACCTGGGAAGATGTAAATAGAGTAAAATAATATCGAGATAATATGCTGAGGGGAGGCACATATTAAGGGAGACACCGGAAGGGTTCAGGTGCCTACAGTCACGCTGCCCCTCTCGTGAAACAACATTTACGCCGCAAAACTGACATGCAAGGTGGATACACATTGGTTAAGATGTTGTCCCACCCATGTTTGGGTAAACACTGGGACCGAAAATTACAGGTAAGGATCACGAACTGCTCGGTAAATCGCTCAAGGATAGAAAATTTCTAGAAGGAGTGGCTCAAGAACAACGCACAGGTAAAGGCAACGCAGAACGTAACTAGGCAACGAGATGCAACATCCAGCATTCCTGTGTAAACCAATACAAGAACAGGGATCACGACTGTGCCTACGGATCAACATTCAATGAATAAAATAAAGGATAGATCGCCCGGTGGATTTTCCAACAAGGTTTTCAAAAAATATTTACAATCGATGGATTTAGTTAAAAAAAACTGAGGTAACAATACCTCTATTACAGAGTGAAAATCGCCACTATTACGCATCCCTGTAGGTACATCAATGTCTTAAACTATAACGGTGATTTTCTAAGGACGGTAACACTGCTCATCAAAATTTTAGATGCGGCTACACAATATCTGGGAATAAACCCCCCCAAAGAGTAAAGCAGAAGTGTAAGGATCACAGCAGAAAGCCTTTTAGAGGAAGATCTTGGTAAACCACAGAGGTATCAGATAACGTCGTTTTATAAAGAGCTGAGGGCCATCAACATACTCATGGTTTGGGTCAACGCACATAAGTCACAGTTTGGGGCAAGCGCACCCAGTCATATCAGATAACCAAAATTCATGATACCACAGTAATGCATAAATGCCACAGTCATAAGGTAAATGCCCACTATGTAAAAATGCCTAGGGAAATGTAAATCTGCAAACAACAAGATGCAAGGCACAGTGGGAGATCATACAGATCCAAGGAAGGTCACAGAAACCCATCAACAATCATTCATCCAAGATAACAAAATTTCAGTCAGGAACTAAAAATCAGTTTACCCATTTTCACCACATGCAGATCTAACCATATATCCAAATTTCTTCTACTCTACCGGAAATAAAATCATATAGTATCCTTTATCCCACTTCGTAAGACGTCCCGTGCTCCATGCCGTGTCCCGCGCTCCATGACGCTCCCGCTCGCCGACCGTAGAGACCTCACCGGTACCTCCTAGCCAATCGCTAGGGGTACTTTGCTTCCCCCTTAGCCCCCCGAGCCACAAAGGGGTGACACAAATCCAGAATGTATGCCTAGCTTCCCAGCTCGCCTCGCAAGGCTGAGCTACCACTCCAATACAAGCTGAGAAAATCCCAACTCCTCACAAGCAATCAGTCAAGTCACAATTCGACAGCGTAACATTACGCTCACTGCCCATTACCTTCTTCCTCATCTTCCCTTTCTTTTATAGAGTTTTTGAGACCCACCCTTGCCCTAATTCACATTTAATTTTAGTTTTAATGGAAACCCTCTAAAAAATCTATGTCTTACAAGTGTCACTCATCCCCCACGTTTCTCCAAAATTATTTTCTTTAAATTTATTAAAAGGCTCATTTCCCTATTTTATTATTCCCTTTCTTTCTTTTTTTTTTCTTTTTTTTTTAAAACCAAAAAGGTAAATGCGCTAATTAATCTTTTCATTTATTATTTATTTAATTATCTTTTGTTCTTTCACAAGTTAGGAAATAATTTATTCTTTGCAAAATTTTAAAACCATTAGTTTTAATTTAATTCTTACTCTCATTATTTACCCCAAGAATTTTATGAAGACCTAACTATTACTTAAGTGGGTTTTTGTTTGAATTTTTATTTTTATGCTAGGGCCTTTTTCTTTAAGGTTACACTAAAATTTTTGTCCTAGAAAAGTCTTAGGCTTAGGACTTAGATTCTGAGCTAGGCGACAATTGATTAGGGAAGTTGTTTAAGGATTTCTTAAGGCGTTAATGTCTTAGGGACATCTAGGTTTGTTTCTTCATCATCATCAACGCGACGTGCCCTTCAGGACGCACTACATGCTCCAAGGTTCCACTCGCCAACTTGTGTTTCTTTTGCGCGAAGTGCCCTTCAGGATGCACCACGTGCTCCAAGGGTGCCACTCACCAACTTGACTGATTGGCAGACATCTATAACCCCTGGAGTGAACACTCCGCCAGGTGAACTTGTGGGAGACTAAGGGCTCTAAGGAATAAGGCCCCCACCTTATTGCGTGCCCCTTAGAATCATCGTGAGCGACTATCGCAGTCTGCCCTCATGACATCGTGGATCCTCTCGAACTAGGTAATCGTTAAACTACAGTTCGAGCCACGACGGGAGTGCTAGTAGGTTGTGGTAGGGCTGCTATCCACACCTCTCCCTCAACCTCTCTGGAAATCATGTGTGGCCCCTTTACTCGATATGTGAGTCTGGTCGGCAAGCTATCGTCAGCCTGCATCATCAACAATCGTGTCAGAACATGTCAATCATCCAATCATCAAATAAATGAAATATCATAGTAAATAAATCAACCCAATTAGCACACTCCCTGACTCAATCCAGAGTCTAAGGGGTTCCACCAATTCCTCTACATCATCAAGGTCCAAAACCCTACACACTCAATAAAACTGAGTCAATAGCACCTGCCTACATAAAATAGTAAAACCTCATGTCATCTATCATAACGCATCATAATAAATTATAAATGTTTTAACATCAGAAAAGTCCAGATCACTTGCGAGCAAGTGTCCTCAAATAATAAGTTTTCTCAGTGCGCCAGAGCGGGATGTTACATACATCCCCTCTTGGTCTAAACTTCGTCCCAAAGTTTCTCAGTATAATTGCCGAACCAAAAGTATCACAGTATCATAAGTCTATCTATCAAACAAAAATGGAAACTGCTGGCGCATATCATATGCGTCCTCCCAGGTCGCCGAGTGCAGACTATAACTGTCCCACTGGACCTTGACCTGATCTACCGTTCGACATCGTAACTGTCAAACGCGATGATCTAAAATGCGGACTGGCTCAGCCGTGAGCGCTCCCTCGTCCGATACCTGCAAGGAACTCATGTCAATCACGTGTGTAGGATCACTAATATAATGTCTCAAAACAGATACATGAACAACATCGTGCATATGCGTCAAAGAATCAGGCAAGGCTAGTAGATATGCCACGGGCCCCTTTCTCTCCACAATCTCGAAAGGTCCCACGAATCTAGGAGATATTTTAGCTCCCTTTCCAAACTTGATCGAACTCTTATGCCATTTAACCCGCAAGAAGACTCGATCGTCGACCTCATAACTACGGTCAACTCGGTGCGCATCGGCATAACTCTTCTGTCGATCTTGTGCTTCTTTAATCCTTTGTCTTATGGTTTTCATTTTCTCTTCCATTTCTTGGATCGATTTTGATCCCACCGGGACCCTGTCCTCAAGCCGATCCCAACTCAAGGGTGTCTGACACGGTCGCCCATAAAGAAACTCAAAAGGCGCCACCTTAATGGTGCTCTGGTAACTGTTGTTGTAAGTGAACTCTACTAGAGGCAATAATTCCTCCCAATGCTTTTGTTGGTCCATCACATACATGCGCAACATGTATCCCAAGGTTTGGTTCATTCATTCGGTCTTTCCGTCAGTCTCTGGGTGATATGCAGTACTAAAAGTGAGTTGGGTTCCCAAGGCCTCTTGAAAACTCATCCAAAATCGTCCAGTAAACACCGATCCTCGATCGGATATAACCTTCTTAGGCACGCCATGCAGCCTCACAATCTCAATGATGAAAACTCTCACTATGTCATGTGCCTGATACGTCGTATGCATAGGGATAAAGTGAGCACTCTTCATCAGATTGTCTACTACTACAAAAATCGAGTCCTGTCTCCTTGCTGTCAGTGGAAATCCAACAATAAAATCCATCGAAATAACTTCCCATTTTGATTCTGGAATGGCATGTGGTTGAAGTAATCCCGTCGAGTGTCTATGTTCATCCTTTACCTGCTGACACTCTAGACATCTATCCACAAAGTTCACTACGTCGGCCTTCATTCCCTTCCAGAAGAATAAGGGTTTAAGGTCTGCCCTCATCTTCATGACTCCTGGGTGAGCCATGTAAACTACTCTATGAGCCTCGCTCAAGATCAACATCCTCAACTCGTCATTTGGCGGTACGTAAATCCAACCTCTAAACCTCAATAACCCATCACTATCAAAATAAAATCCCTCATATCATGGTACCATCATTGTGTTTTGTCCGATAAAATCCTCGACTTCTTTGTACCAATCATCGTCACGCTGTAAAGTGAGAATCTTCTCACATAGATTCGTCTGAAGAGGCAACACCGAAAAGATGTGTGGTCTCCGACTCAAAGCGTCAGCCACTCGGTTCACTGTTCCCTTTATGTAAGTAATCTCAAAGTCGTACTCACTAAGGAATTCCGACCAACGTCATTGTCGCGCGTTCAGGTCACTTTGCGTAAAAATGTGTTGTAGTCCACAATGATCAGTCTTCAATTCAAATTTTCATCCAACAAGGTGGTGTCTCCAAACCTTCAAGGAATATACGATGGATAATAACTCCAAATCATGCGTCGCGTAGTTCTCCTCATGCCTTCTCAGCTTCCTCGAAATGTAAGAAATCACTCGTCCATCTTGCATCAAGACTCCGCCTAAACCTTCCTTGGATGCGTCAGTGCATACCAAGAAGTCTGTGTCCATGTTCGGGACCTTTAGTATCGACGTTGTGGTCAACAACTCTTTAAGCCTCTAAAATGCTTCTATGCATTTCTCGGTCCAAACAAACTTCTTGTTTTTCTTCTGCAATTCTGTGATCGGATTTGCTATCTTCGAAAATCCTTCGACAAACCGTCGATAGTATCCTACTAAACCCATAAAACTACACACTTCGGTGACATTCATCGACGCAGGCCATTCCATAATAGCCTCAACCTTTTCTAGATCCACGGCGATACCTTCGTCAGAGATGACATGCCCTAAGTAGTGAATCCTCAATTAGTAGAAAGAGCATTGGGACAACTTCCCATACAATTTGTGCTCTCGCAGACACTGTAATGCCAAGTGCAAGTGCTCGTCATGTTCCTCTGTCGTTCGAGAGTAGATCAAGATATCGTCAATGAATACTTGGACGAACTTGTCCAATTACTCACATAACACCCCATCCATCAAACTCATGAATACCCATGGGGCGTTTGTCAATCCAAACGGTAAAACAATAAACTAGTAATGTCCAAATCTCGTCTTAAAGGCGGTCTTAGGGATGTCATCCTCCTTGACCCATAACTGGTGATACCCGGATCGTAGATCGATCCTGGAGAACATCTTCACACCCTTCATTTGATCAAACAGATCATCAATTCTTGATAAGGGATATTGATTCTTGATCGTAGCCTTGTTCAGTTGATGGTATTCAATGCAAATCCTCGATGATCTGTCCTTCTTTCATATGAAAATAACCAGTGCACCCCATGGTGACCACTAGGACGTATCAGTCCCAGGTCCACAACTCCTTCAGTTGCATTTTCAACTCTTGCAACTATGGGGTCGACATCCGATAAGGTGTTCTTGCTATCGGTTCGGTCCCCGATTTCAAGTCTATGGTAAACTCAAGTTCCCTTTCCAGCGGCATCCCAGGTAACTCCTCTGTAAATACGTCCGCAAACTCCTTCACCACTGGAAGGTGTTCTAGACCTTTCGTTACTCCCTTTTCGTTTAGCGCGAGGATCCCATAAAGCTTGCACCCCTTGCGCATACTCTTTCGTAATTGTAAGGAAGAGACAAACCTTAGGGAAACTCCCTGGTTCCATCCTACAATCACACGTCTCTGTCCTTCATCATCAACCAAGCTCAGTTGTTTCGTCTTACAGTTGAGTATCGCCTCATGCAATTCCAACCAATCCATACCGATCACGACATCATAAGATCCTAATATTGTGACGTACAAGTTGACCCTCGTGACAAACTCTCCCAGGTTAAGGGCACAGCCCGTAACATTTTCTCCAACCTTTTTTTTTGGCTTCTGAAGCCATCTCTATGAAGCTAAACTCATCCTAAATGACTTCCTTCTAGATGGCATCGTGTAAGGTTTTAGGGATCAAAACATTTAAACCTTTGCACGAAGGCTGTCGTTAAGGCCCAACGCGGACCTGATGACCTTAAGCTTCTCAATGTTAAGGTGCAGAGCTTACCAGAGCAACGCCATAAAATGTGCCTCGTACTCGAGCACCGTACGACCTCCCTGTCGTACGACATTGGGCTCATTAAGATGACACTCAATGAATTCCTCTAAAAGATACCTCTCTCAGAACCGTTCCTCGAACAGTTCCTCATGACATGTCTTTGATGACCATGTTCAGCTACGGCAGGAGCGTCTTCCACCATAGAAGAGCACTCCCCTTCAGTTGAAATACTTCCATGCAGACCTTCAAGTAGGAGGTTTAATTGCGAAGTGCAAAGCACATCGCCATCTTCTCCAACCATGCCTCGGTGGCTGCGCCCTTTGGAGCACCCAAGAACTCGGGAAATTTGACCTTCTCGAGTTCACGGTGAATGCTACCAGTAACGGTCGGTGCGCGTGGAACCTCAGTGTGTTCCGATGCCATGGCCTCATCTCTATCCAAGCGGCTGAACAGTGCCTCAGGCATGCGGTGAAAATATCTCATCATCCCAAGAACATCGCCAACTGCTATTTTTTCCCATCCGAGAACCTGCTCGCCTCCCTGGGGGTTAGACCCCTCAGACATGGATTCTACTGGAGGCGTCACGCCTCTTCCCCTAGTACCCCGTCGTCTCCCTCCGCGGCGTCCTCTAACCATTATTACCTTCATGCACACAATAAACTCGATCAACAAAGTATAATCAAATCAAATCATGTCACAAAAGCCATAGAGGATCCCAAGTCGCGGGTCAAACCAGCTCTGATACCATATGTAACATCCTCCTCGTTACGACAACAACTCTGATAATAGGTGCAAATTTTTTTTTTGAGGTGTGTGCGCGCGTGTAGAAGGGAAACAAACACACTTGACTCTACTTCTCCACCCAACGACTAACAGGATGAAACCGCGATGATCACAACAAGAAGACACAAGGCGCTCAACAAGTAACTGCAAGCAATAACGATAAAAGATATAAGGCGCACAACACAACATTTAACGACATACTAGGTTATGCACAGTACGAACACAGAAAGAAGAATCCGTAGTAGTAGATTTTACTATTTCTGCAGAGGAAAGTAGGGCGTTTAATCTTAGTTCTCTGCTCTAGAGAGAGAGAAGGTTAGGTAGGCTCCTGGCCGATTGCTCAAGAGGAAACTAGTACTCTCCATCAGGTGTGTTGAAAGAGTGGAAACCCTACCTTTAAAGGGCCTGAGACTCTTGATACGGCATAGGATTCCTTAAAAAAAATAATCACACACACAAACTTATATACTAGGCTACATGGAGGTGTCTAAATCCCGCCCGACACCCATAGACCAAGCAATAAAATGATTACAACCACGTACAACAATAATAATAAATTTCCATGACTACTACGGAAGACGCAAACAGAAGGGCTCTGGCTATGACCACACATGGTTAAGACAAGGCATTATCTACGACCCAATTGGTATTAGTCTCTGACCAATTTCTCCATTTTAAATCATTAATCGACGTGTTACTCAATCAACCCTTTGGAAATAATGAAAATTCAATTGATTGTTATTCCTCATGTACATCTCATCACAACTGATTGTGCTTAGTTCATCGACAATACCCTTTTTTTGAGTTAACAAATCCAACAATTCTAACAACATTAACCAGGAACAATAATCACAAAACATTTTCACTACAGTATTCTGCAATTAAATTTGCATTTAATTGATAATCTCATTTCATCTTGTATGCCTTCAAACCCCTAAACTTTTAATGACATTCCACACAACCTCACATTATACCATCCTAACCTTGTAATACACCATCTATCACCTCACTACTGGTATGTTATCCATACAAAATTTATGAAATCTCACCATAAAACAATATTATCATTGTCTTTTATATTATCCATAATTCTTGCCATTAAGATAACAACAAGTCACATTACAACAAAACTTTCTGTAAAACAATACTAATATTTTATTTGAAATTTGCATTTTATAATTGCTATTTAAGTTAACAATCAAGGTCACATTACAACAACATTCCGTAAAATAATACTAGTATTTCATTTGAAATTTGCATTTTATAATTGTTATTTAAGTTAACAATCAAGGTCACATTACAAAAAACATTCCGTAAAATAATACTAGTATTTCATTTGAAATTTGCATTTTATAATTGCTATTTAAGTTAACAATCAAGGTCACATTGCAACAAACTTTTTGTAAAATAATATTAATATAGCATTTTAACATTGCATTTTATATTTGCATTAACATTCCATTCTAATGCATTACATTCCATCACATTCACGGGAATATATATTCATCAAGTTTTTGTTTTGGAATGAGAAATAAAACATAACGATTCATTAATGATATACAACCAAGACAGTTGTAACGTAAGCACCGTTCCCCTTTGATTTTGTTCTTAATTTAAAGGAACCCAGGTGATAATAATTCTAGGATTCCCACCATAAAAATCTACAGGGAAGTAAACCGTCCATCATCAGCTGCCATTACTATGGAATTGGTTGAGCCCCATGCGAGATGTAAAGTGTTTTCCATGCGCACTGCCAAGTGGCATCAAGGATATTGAAATGTTTTTCCATCACTGGGTCCCTCACATCCTGGTCGTTAGTCTATTCTGCTGAGGATAAATCGGAGGCGAGAATAGTGCACTTTATTCTGGAATAAAGTTGGTGGTTGGAGGACCAAGTGGACAATTTCAAATATAACTACTACCACTCAAATCGTTCTCTCAAATCCCAACGCCTTTAGTGGTTCGACCGTCTACAAGGAAGGGGGAGGGTAACCGATAAATTCCCATTAGCACGACTAACGAGTAACAGGCTTACTGTACAGTCATTCAAGCAAAGGAAGAAGGTGGAAACCAAGGATGAGGAGATCTGTCATCCTCCTGAGGGTTATGGGTGTAGGAGTATGTCCCACCAACTTCCAAAACAGAGAAAACTGATTCAACGATATTGCCAAATCTGAGTTTTCTCCTAAAACTGACGGCGTCCAACAGACGTCGCTGCCACAACTTCTAAACGTGGGCAGAGGTAGATAGAGTAAAATAATATCGAGATAATATGCTGAGGGGAGGCACAGATTAAGGGAGACACCAGAAGGGTTCAGGTGCCTACAGTCACGCTGCCCCTCCCGTGAAACAACATTTATGCCGCAGAACTGGCATGCAAGGTGGATACACACTGATTAAGACGTTGTCCCACCCATGTTTGGGTAAACAATGGGACCGAAAATTACAGGTAACGATCATGAACTGCTCGGTAAATCGCTGAAGGACAGAAAATTCCTGGAAGGAGTGGCTCAAGAACAACGCATAGGTAAAGGCAACGAAAAATGTAACTAGGCAACAGGCTGCAACATACATCATTCCTGTGTAAACCAACGCAAGCCCAGGGATCACGGTTGTGCCTACAGATCAATATTCAAGGAATAAAATAAAGGATAGATTTCCTGGTGGATTTGCCAACAAGTTTTTCAGAAAAGATTTACAATCGAATGCCACTCGTCATCACAGAAGGAATTAAATTTTCTTCCTTTTAGTTAAAAAAAATTGAGGTAACAGTACCTCTATTACAGAGTGAGAATCACCACTATTACGCATCCCTGTAGGTACATTGATGCCTTAAACTATAACGTTGATTTTCTAAGGACGGTAACACTGCTCATCAATATTTTAGATGTGGCTACACAATATCCAGGAATAAACCCCCGCTAAGAGTAAAGCAAAAGTGTAAGGATCACAGCGGAAAGCCTTTTGGAGGAAGATCTTGGTAAACCACAGAGGTATCAGATAACGTCATTTTATAAAGAGTTGAGGGCCATCAACACAGTCACAGTTTGGGGCAATGCACATCAGTCACGGTTTGGGGAAAATGCACCCACTCATATCGGATAACCAAAATTCATGATACCACAGTAATGCATAAACGCCACAGTCATAAGGTAAATGCCCACTGTGTAAAAACACCCAGGGAAATGTAAATATGCAGACAACAAGACGCAAGGCACAGCGGGAGATCGTATAGATCCAAGGAAGGTCATAGAAACCCATCAACAATCATTCATCCAAGCTAACAAAATTTCAGTCAGGAACTAAAAATCAGTTTACCCATTTAAACCACATGCATATCTAACCATATATCGAAATGCCTTCTACTCTACCAGAAATAAAATCATACCGTAGCCTTTTGCCCACTTCGGAAGATGTCTCGCGCTATGTGCCGCGTCCTGCGCTCTGCACCTCTCCCGCTCGCTGACCGTAGAGACCTCACCGATACCTCCCAGCCAATCACTAGGGGTACTCTGCTTCCCCCTTAGCCCCCAAGCCGCAAAGGTGCCACACAAATCCAGAAGGTATGCCTAGCTTCCCAGCTCGCCTCGCAACACTGAGATACCACTATAATACAAGTTGAGAAAATCCCAACTCCTCACAAGCAATCAGTCAAGTCACAATTCGACAGCATAACGTTACGTTGACTACCCATCCCCTTCTTCCTCATCTTCCCTTTCTTTTATAAAGTTTCTGAGACCAACCTTTGCCCCAATTCACATTTAATTTCAGTTTTAATGGAAACCCTCTAAAAATTTTGTGTCTTACAAGTGTCACTCATCCCCCATGTTTCTCGAAAAGTATTTTCTTTAAATTTATTAAAAGGCTCATTTCCCTATTTTATTATTCCCTTTCTTTCTTTTTTTTTTCTTTTTTTTTTTTAAACCAAAAAGGTAAATGCGCTAATTAATCTTTTCATTTATTATTTATTTAATTATCTTTTGTTCTTTCAGAAGTTAGGAAATAATTTCTTCTTTGCAAAATTTTAAAACCATTAGTTTTAATTTAATTCTTACTCTCATTATTTACCCCAAGAATTTTATGAAGACCTAACTATTACTTAAGTGGGTTTTTGTTTGAATTTTTATTTTTATGCTACGGCCTTTTTCTTTAAGGTTACACTAAAATTTTTACCCTAGAAAAGTCTTAGGCTTAGGACTTAGATTATGAGCTAGGAGACAATTGATTAGGGAAGTTGTTTAAGGATTTCTTAAGGCGTTAATGTCTTAGGGACATATAGGTTTGTTTCTTGATCATCATCAACACGATGTGCCCTTCAGGATGCACTATGTGCTCCAAGTTTCCACTCACCCACTTGTGTTTCTTTTACGCGACGTGCTCTTTAGGATGCACCACGTGCTCCAAGGGTGTCACTCGCCAACTTGACTGATTGGTAGACATCTATAACCCCTGGAGTCATCACTCCGCCAGGTGAACTTGTTGGAGACTAAGGGCTCTAAGGAATAAGTCCCCCACCTTATTGCGTGCCCCTTAGAATCATCGTCAGTGATTGTCGTAGTCTACCCTCATGACATCATGGATCCTCTCGAACTAGGTAATCATTAACGTACAGTTCGAGCCATGGTGGGAGTGCTATTAGGTTGTGGCAGGGCTGCTGTCCACACCTCTCCCTCAACCTCTCTGGAAATTGTGTGTGGCCCCTTTACTCCATATGTGAGTCTGGTCGGAAAGATATCGTCAACTTGCATCATCAACAATCGTGTCAGAACATGTCAATCATCCAATCATCAAATCAATGAAATATCACAGTAAATAAATCAACCCAATTAGCACACTCCCTGACTCAATCCAGAGTCCAAGGGGTTCCATCGATGCCTCTTCATCATCAAGGTCCAAATCCCTGCACACTCAATAAAACTGAGTCAATAGCTCCTGTCTACATCAAATAGTAAAACCTCATGTTGTCTATCATAATGCATCATAATCAAGTATAAATGTTTTAACATTAGAAAAGTCCAGATCACTTGCGAGCAAGTGTCCTCAAATAATAAGTTTTCTTAGTCCGCCAGAGAGGGATGTTACATATGACCTAAATAGTGGATCTCTTTCTAGAAGAAGGAACACTTCGACAACTTCCCATACAATTTGTTCTCTCTAAGGCAGGACAACACTATTCGCAGGTGTTCCTCATGTTCTCTTTCATTCTTGGAATAGATGAGGATGTCATCTAAAAAGACTTGTACAAAACAGTATAAGTACTTCCAGAATACGTCGTTCATGAGGCTCATAAATACTGCTAGCACATTGGTCAATCCGAAAGGTACTACAACAAACTTGTAATGTCCAAATTGAGTTCGAAAGGAAATTTTTGGGATATCACCTTCCTTAATCCTTAACTGATGATACCTTGATCGCAAATCAATCTTTGAGAATACAGCTGCTCCTTTCATCTGATCGAAGAGGTAATCTATTCGCGACATCAGGTACCTATTTTTCACTGTAGCATGGTTCAAATCCCTGTAGTCTATACACATTCATAAGGATCCATCCTTCTTCTTTACAAAAATTACCGGTGCGCCCCAGGGTGAGACACTGGGCCTTATTAGCCCTAAGTCCAGTAACTCTCTCAACTGCATTTGCAATTCACAAACTTCCAGTGCTGTCATCCGATACGAAGTCTTGGAGATTGGTTCAGCACCAGGTTTTAGCTCAACGGTAAAATCAAGCTCCCTCTCAGGAGGTAACCCTAGTAACTCGTTTGGAAAAACATCCTGAAATTCTGACAATACCGAGTACTAATCCAATGAGGGTCCCTTCCTTTCATTCACTGCTTCCACTACATAAAGTCGACACCCTTGTCTCAAGCAATGCTTAACCTTCATAGTGGATATAAAGCGTAACGACACTTTTCTCTGTACACCTTGGATATCTACTGGTATTCCTTCATCATCGACACAAAGCACCCTCTTTGCGAAACAATCTACCAAAGCTCGATGAGCTGCTAACCAATCCATTCCAATGATTAGGTCGTATGCCCCAAGATCAGTGATGTATACCTTCAACCTGGTAGTACACACTCCCAGGTCTACTATACAATTATCAACACTAGGCCCTACCGCTTGTTTTTCCCCCGAAGCCATCTCGACTTGTTTAAAGTCATCATGCTCGTAGGTTGCCAACCCACTCTTTTCTAATGCAGATGGTGAAATGAAACTATCTGTCGCACCAGAATCAAACAAAATCTTAACATTGATATAATTTAGCGTACCTTATGAATCCACCACCGTGGATTGATGTTCGGCCTGGCGGTTATTAACCGCTGCGTAAATCTGGTGACGGTTGCTTGCTCTCCCCATCTGATTATTAACCTCTTTTCCAACAACCTAGATTTGCCAACAAGGTTTTCAGAAAATATTTACAATCGAATGCCACTCGTCATCACAGAAGGAATTAAATTTTCTTCCTCTTAGTTAAAAGAAACTGAGGTAACAGTACCTCTATTACAGAGTGAAAATCACCACTATTACGCATCCCTGTAGGTACATCAATGCCTTAAACTATAACGGTGATTTTCTAAGGACGGTAACACTGCTCATCAATATTTTAGATGCTGCTACACAATATCCAAGAATAAACCCCCGCTAAGAGTAAAGCATAAGTGTAAGGATCACAACGGAAAGCCTTTTAGAGGAAGATCTTGGTAAACCATGAAGGTATCATATAACATCATTTTATAAAGAGCTGAGGGCCATATACACAGTCACGGTTTGGGGCAATGAACATCAGTCACGGTTTGGGGCAAACGCACCGACTCATATCGGATAACCAAAATCCATGATACCACAGTAATGCATAAACGCCATAGTCATAAGGTAAATGCCCACTGTGTAAAAACGCCCAGGGAAATGTAAATCTGTAGACAACAAGACACAAGGCACAACGAGATATCGTATAGATCCAAGGAAGGTCACAGAAACCCATCAACAATCATTCATCCAAGCTAACAAAATTTCAGTCAGGAACAAAAAATCAGTTTACCCATTTAAACCACATGCAGATCTAACCATATATCGAAATGCCTTCTACTCTACCAGAAATAAAATCATACCATAGCCTTTCACCCGCTTCAGAAGACATCCCGCGCTCCGTGTCGCGTCCCGCACTCTGAGCCGCTCCCGCTCGCCGACCGTAGAGACCTCACCGATACCTCCCAGCCAATTGCTAGGGGTACTTTGCTTCCCCCTTAGCCCCCTGAGCCACAAAGGGGCCACACAAATCCAGAAGGTATGCCTAGCTTCACAGCTCACCTCGAAACGCTGAGCTACGACTCCAAAACAAGCTGAGAAAATCCCAACTCCTCACAAGCAATCAGTCAAGTCACAATTCGGCAGCGTAACGTTATGCTGACTGCCCATCCCCTTCTTCCTCATCTTCCCTTTCTTTTATAGAGTTTTTGAGACCCACCCTTGCCCTAATTCACATTTAATTTTAGTTTTAATGGAAACCCTCTAAAAATTCTATGTCTTACAAGTGTCACTCATCCCCCATGTTTCTCCAAAATTATTTTCTTTAAATTTATTAACAGGCTCATTTCCCTATTTTATTATTCCCTTTCTTTCTTTTTTTTTCTTTTTTTTTTTTAAACCAAAAAGGTAAATGCG